>JAVLUX010000010.1:49021033-49118533 GCA_032164185.1 Moxostoma hubbsi
AACACCATCATGAGCATCACACGTCTGTTTGTTGCCGATGACAGCGAGCAGAGCGCTATTCACTTTGTAGCGTGAGACACATAGAGTCTCTAGTTTCATCAGATATACCATTTTTAAAAAGTTAGCATTTAATCGTGAAAGGGCATGCTGCTAAAAACAAAGACCACATTCGCGGACCGCTCAGTTTCAGTTAAAATCTCCTGTGTTTACTGTACATACATCACACTGAGAATCAATCATCCAAAAACAGAATAATGTGTCTTTCAGAGGTTTTATATGGAGTTAGGATGAAAATAAGGTGCATTTCGAACTGTTCTGAGACCAGTGCAGACAGACAGCACACTGGAGGTTAAGTAATGCACTAAATAGGGAGCAAGGGAGCATCCTATAGCTCTCCTATAACTGTTCTGAGACCAGTGCAGACAGACAGCACACTGGAGGTTAAGTCATGCACTAAATAGGGAGCTAGGGAGCATCCTATAGCTCTCCTATAACTGTTCTGAGACCAGTGCAGACAGACAGCACACTGGAGGTTAAGTCATGCACTAAATAGGGAGCTAGGGAGCATCCTATATCTCTCTATGCAGTTAAGTGCGTTCACTCCTAAAATCTGATCAAAAGTTCAGTTTCAGGCTGCAGATGATGTTTGGATCACTCAACATGTTTGACACACATGGGACAATGATCATCAGTACATAGATTCACCATTTATAATGCCAGATATCCCACCTCTCCCGAAAGTTCCTGGAGTCTATATTGATAATGGTTCCCTGACGCCTGCAAATTATATACAATATCCTGGAAATTGATTTTTGAGAGAGAGAGAGAGAGAGAGAGAGAGAGAGAGTGTATCCTGATTGGGAGAAAACTGAATTTTTGCAGGGTGGGATGTCTGTAATATATAATCTTATTTTTACATGGTTGACCGTGATTGGATGACGCTGGACATTACTTTGAATCTGAATTAATTATGATAATTTCTGATGTAACATCTCAAAAACATGAATAATCAACACTCCTGGAAACATAATAAACTATTTGATAAAAAAAATCTGACTTTCTATAGCTTGGTATTGTTTAAAATTTCACAGCTTAGTCCCGCTGTCCACATATGAGGACATACATTTTTAAGAAAACTATTTGCTCTATAAAAAGAAATATATTATATATATATATATATATATAATTTTTTGTATTTTGTTTTTGCATTTTTATTAGGGGCTACTAGTTACAAATCAAAAAGGTGAATGGAAAATGCACGCAGCAGTCACACTCGGGTCTCGGGAGGTTAAATTGGTACATAAAATCTCCCATGTCTTTCATTGCAGCACTAGCTTTGATTCAATTTCATTTAAACAATAACTTTTTGCCTCCATTGTCATTTAAGAGCTTGCTTTTGAGATCTTTTTCATTTAAGCAAGAGCATTCAACATGTCATTCAAAGCAGGTGGGTGTAATCAGCACTCCTTTGAGATTTTCTGATTGGCTCAGAACGTCAGCAGTCCAAAGTAATCCAGAGTGAAGAAGAAACAGAGATAGTAGCAGTCATTGTCAAAGATTTGGTGAGAAACTACAATTGCAAGAGTCAACAAGAAATGTCTGGTTGTACCGAGCTCTTCCATAGCCATAGAATCTTTGAAAGAATTTTTGAAAGAATTTTTGAAAGAATTTTGAAAGAATTTTTGAAAGAATTTGTAAAGAATTTTGTAAAGAATTTTGTAAAGAATTTGTAAAGAATTTTGTAAGAATTTGTAAAGAATTTTGTAAGAATTTTGAAAGAATTTTGAAAGAATTTTGTAAGAATTTTTGAAAGAATTTGTAAAGAATTTTGTAAAGAATTTTGTAAAGAATTTTGTAAAGAATTTTTGAAAGAATTTGTAAAGAATTTTGTAAAGAATTTTGTAAAGAATTTGTAAAGAATTTTGTAAGAATTTTGAAAGAATTTTGAAAGAATTTTTGAAAGAATTTGTAAAGAATTTTGTAAGAATTTTTGAAAGAATTTGTAAAGAATTTTGTAAAGAATTTGTAAAGAATTTTGTAAAGAATTTTGTAAAGAATTTTGTAAAGAATTTTGAAAGAATTTTTGAAGGGTGATGCGCATTGTCATTGAGTGCCAATAACCATAACCCTGAAAATGAAAATGCGTAAATGTAAAATCATCCTTAAGATGAAAATGATTGCAAAATAGTGCTAAAATAAAATGTATTGATTTATTCATTAATTAAATTTTTTTATTTGGCCCTCCATACATACAGACTACATATTTATTTAATTAAATAGCAGCCTTTTGCAGTTTAATATTCACATTAATTTACGTATCGACCAGCTTTTCCAGAAGTGAGAAGCTACCGCCAAAAATTCAGAGAAACTAAAAGGGCTTCAAAATAAAAGCTTCTGCCAAAATAAAAGCTTCATTTAAATGGAAAAAATCATAAATCATAAATATATCTATACAGTATAGTTATGTTTTCACTGTAATACCACTACTAATAAACCAATAATAATTGTATCATTTTTAAGCATTTCCTCTCATCTGTGATGCTCTGTTATGCAGCACTTTAAAAAACAAACAAATATTTTTAATATTAATTGTTCCATTTAAATTGTATGAAAGTTTTAATAAATATGTTTATTAAGACCCCATTTTGATGATAACATTTAAATAAACTGTTGATATGGAATTCAGGACAATAATAGTATCGATATCGGTCAGTATCAAAAACAAAGTATCTGTATTCGTACGCATTCTCAAAAAATTATTATCGGGACATCCCTTTTTATAACCAAAAACAACTTGCTTTTGGCGCCACTCTGTGGACATTTCACCTCAACAAAACTTCCACTGGGGGCAGTGATTTGAATTTCAGTAAGCACAGACTGATTTCAGCTGAAGAACTTTTGACTAACTGTCACTGAAATCACATTTAGATCAGTAAAATAGCAGCACAAAAATTCAGATTCCACAGAAGAAAGTCAAACAGAAACTTTTGAACAGCATGAGGATGTGAAGAACACAATATTACATTTTGTGTGAACTATCCCTTTAAGGGGTTATTTCCACTATCGAATGATTTCCTGCTTGCGATACAATCAATGAGTGTGTGATTGTACATTCCTAATTAATCATCTCACAGACTTAATTATGCCACGGATACCAAAAATGATTACAGGGTCAATGTGATGATATGACAGTCTCAGACAACACACATACAAACACACCGTTTCTGGCTTGTGTTAATTGCTGTCTGACTTTTTACTCTGTTTTGTGTCTCTCACATCTCTCTCTTATTTGCTGTTCTACCTGATTTTTCAGTCTAGTCCATTGGGGAAATGAGTTTAGAAAGCCCAAAACGTTCTACTGTTGATGCTGCAACATTCCCTGGCTCTAAAGCCGGTCCATGTGAATGCACAATTATTCAACCATTCATTATACACTGCGTATACTGCATGTATAACATCTATATCCATGTTACAGTCTCTAGACTTTTCTTTACAGCCCCCCCGCTCTCTGTCTATATGGATATATATATCTCACACGCTCTCTCTCTCTCTCTCTCTCTCTCTCTCTCTCTCTCTCTCTATATATATATATCTCACACGCGCTCTCTCTCTCTCTCTCTCTCTCTCTATATATATATATATCTCACACGCTCTCTCTCTCTCTCTCTCTCTCTATATATATATATATATATATCTCACACGCTCTCTCTCTCTCTCTCTCTCTCTCTCTCTCTCTATATATATATATCTCACACGCGCTCTCTCTCTCTCTCTCTCTCTCTCTCTCTCTCTATATATATATATATCTCACACGCGCTCTCTCTCTCTCTCTCTCTCTCTCTCTATATATATATATCTCACACGCGCTCTCTCTCTCTCTCTCTCTCTCTCTCTCTCTGCGTGTTGCATGTTGGGAGTGTGGGTGAGGAGGACTGAGTGCGTTTCTGAGAGTGACTGAAAGGAAAAACTTTTCTCTTAGGCCTATATGTTTCTTTTCCTTTATGTTTTTTTTCCTTTTCCCTTTCCCCTCGTTTCCCCCCCGACTTAAGTTAAAAAAAAAGAAAAAAAAAAGGGATACGGTTCCATCGTGTGCCCGTGGAATTTTAGACGCCGGGATGGCGTCAATTCCTGGGCAAACGCCACCTAATCTATCACTCCGAAATGGGTGCAGGTGTGCACCAGAGTCCGGCGTGACAATAGAGGATCTGCTTGTAGTTGTAGGGGAGCAAGTAGGTTTTGAAAATATAGTTTCAGCTTCACGCATGAACAAAGCGGTTGTTGTTTTTTTGAGATCTGAAACGTTGATTAACCAGTTGACTGTGAGCGGAATATGGGTTAAGGAAACGTTTGTTCCGGTTACCCCACTATCCGCTCCAGCAACAAAAGTCACGATTGCGAATGTTCCACCTTTTATTAGTAATGAAGTCATTACGAAAGAGTTGCTAAGATTCGGAAAAATAGCAAGTCCAGTGAGAATGATTCCTTTAGGCTGTAAGAACATCGCGCTTAAACATGTCACTTCTTTTCGCCGCCAAGTTTTTATGTTTTTGGCTTCGCCTGAGCGCACATTGGAGGTTTCGTTCCGAGTTAAACAAGGAGAGAACTCGTATATGATTTATGCAAGTACTGAAAGTCTGAAGTGCTTTGAATGTGGTGACCTAGGACATAAACGCTTCACATGCCCACATAAAGACGATCAGCTGCCGTCTACATCGCGTGGAGATGACAACAATGCAAACCAATATCAACAGAATATAGAACAGAGAACTGAGACACAGGAGAAAGCAGCCTCAGAAGAGGTGAGTGATGTTAATTTACATGCTGGAGGTAGTGAGCAGTTGGTTGGCGTTGCTGAGATTGTGACTGATGTAACTGATGAGAGTGAAACTCAGGGAGGTGATGAAGGGCTGCTTAAAGAAACACCAGCAGGAGTTTCTGAAGAAAATATGACTGATGAGTTTGATGAAATGTCCCAATGTACTGATGCTAGTTTGAGAAATGAAGAGCAGTGGTCTGATGCATCTGGAATTGCAAGAGTGGCTGAAAAAGATATATATACTCTTGAACAGATCAACTCTTTTTTAGATGAAACAAAAGGAAAAACAGGTGTAGAAGTCAGTGATTTTTTTCCGGATCTTGAAAAGTTTATAGCCTCTGTTACATGGGCAAGGAAAACATATAGCCTTGAAGAGCTCTCACAACAGAAGAGGTTTCGGTTAAAAAAGCACATAACTGGTATTAGACAAGGAAAACAAATAGGGAATGAACGTATGACGAGGGGAAAGGCAAGGGAAAAACACAATAATAATGATGAATGTTAATTCTTGTTTTTTCTGTACTTTTTCTTTCCTTCTCTCCCTCTTTCTCATGGAAGTCTTGCGGGTGGGATCTTTAAATATTAATGGGATGAGAGATAGGAAAAAGAGTAGATTACTGTCAGAGATTACTCATTTGAAAGATATAGGAGTGGTTTTGTTACAAGAGACTCACAGTGATATAAGCAATGAGGCTGATTGGGGCCTATGGTGGGAGGGAGAGACAGTCCTTAGTCATGGGTCCAATTTGAGTGCTGGAGTGGCAGTAATTTTCTCCCCTATTGTTAAAGTTAAAATATTGTCAAAAACTGAAGTTGATCCAGGGAGATTGCTGATCGTGAGAGCAGAAATTGACAATCTTATTTTTCTTTTTGTGAATATCTATGCTCCAAACATAGGTGCAGAGAGAATACGGTTGTTCACTAAATTAGAAGATGTTTTAAGACAACAAAATGAAGGAGATCTCATTATCTTAGGGGTAGATTTCAATTGTACTCTGGATTTTACACAGGATAGGAATGGTGAAGAACCTCATATACAGAGTGCTTTGTGCTTAAGCAATGTGATCAAAAATCTAAACCTATCTGATGTATGGAGAGAGCATAATTTGTATTCGCGGCAGTATACATGGGTGAAGATTAGAAATGAGATAGTTTCTGCTGCAAGGTTGGATAGACTCTATACGTCACGTAATATGAGGAATAGAGTTATAAATTCAAATATTTTTCCCACGTCAATGTCTGATCACAAATTTGTTACTATTGAGTGTACCTTACTAAAAAGAATGCATAAAAGTCACTATTGGCATTTTAATGCAAAATTATTAGAAGATTCTTTTTTTTTGGAAAATTTCAAGTCTTTTTGGGAGTCTTGGAAGAGTGAGAAGAATTGTTATGAAAATTGTATTCAATGGTGGGAAATAGGGAAGGTACAAATAAAGATTTTTTGTCAACAATATTTATCACATTATTCGTTCTATATAAAAAAATCTTTGGAATGTCTGGAAAAGGAAATTATTGGTATTGAGCAGTGTATGATTGCAAATGACACTGTAAACTTTAAAGATCTGTGGACTGAAAAGACTAATATGTTGAGCTCAATTTTAAATGAAAGAGTGAAGGGAGCTCTTGTAAGGAGTCGTTTTTCAACAGTAAGGGATATGGATGCTCCTACTTCTTTCTTTTTTAATCTAGAGCGGAAGAAAGGACAAGAGAAAGTGATGTATTGTTTAAAAGACTGTAATGGTCGAGATACCTCTGATCAAATGGAGATGCGTAAAATGGCTGTGGATTTTTATTCAAGCTTATACACCTCTGAAAAATCAGATGAACAATGTAGAAATGAATTGCTTCATGATCTTCCGGCTTTAACTCCAGAGCACAGACTTTTTATGGAGACTGAACTTACCTATGAAGAAGTCACGGCTGCTGTTATGGGACTCTCTGTAGGTCGTGCACCTGGAATAGATGGACTAACTGCCGAACTTTATAAGGCTTTCTGGACTGTTATTGGACATGATTACTTTGAAGTCCTTCAAAAAAGTGTCACTGAAAGAATACTTCCTAAGAGCTTTCAGCGTGCAGTGCTAACACTACTCCCTAAGAAGGGGGATTTAACACTCTTAAAGAACTGGAGACCTGTGGCTGTGTTGTGTTCGGATTACAAAATAATTTCCAAATGTTTGGCCACCAGATTAAATAATGTTTTGCACGAAATCATTCATAAAGATCAATCTTACTGCATTAAAGATAGGTCTATTGTAGATAATCTACATTTAGTGAGAGATGTGTATGACTATGCTTTTGTTGACAAGATTGAAGTGGGTTTTTTATCATTGGACCAAGAGAAGGCTTTCGATCGGGTGGATCACATTTTTCTCTTTGATGTTTTAAAAGCCTTTGGGTTTGGTGATCAGTTTATTTCGATGATACGTTTATTGTACACTGAAGCCACATGCATGATAAAAATGGCTGGTGGTCTAAGTACTCCTGTGAAAGTCCAGAGGGGAATTAGACAGGGCTGTCCCCTCTCGGGCCAACTTTACAGTATAACTATTGAGCCCTTGCTATGTAAATTAAGGAAAGACCTAACAGGTCTACATATTAACTCTCTAAAACCCCAGGAATCTGTTAAATTATCTGCATATGCGGACGATGTAACGGTTTTAATCAGAGGAGATAGAGATGTTGATGTGGTAAAGCATGCTCTAGAGTGTTATGGAAAGGCATCATCTGCCAAAGTTAACTGGGGTAAAAGCGATGCTGTGTGGTGTGGCCAAGTTGAAAAGAGTCCATCACTTCCTGGTGGTTTACTATGGGGAAGGGCAGGTTACAAATATCTGGGAGTATTTTTGGGGACATCTGAGTACAGAAAACAAAATTGGGAGGGCCTGTTGGAGAAAGTACGTGCGCGGTTGTCTCATTGGAAATGGTTGCTGCCCCAGCTGTCCTATAGGGGACGGGTGCTGATATATAATAATCTTATAGCATCATCTCTTTGGCATAGAATGATGATCCTTGAACCTCCAGAAGACCTTGTGAGACAAATTCAGAGATGTCTGGTGGATTTCTTCTGGTCAGGACAGCATTGGCTAAAGGCTCCAGTGCTATTTCTACCCAGACAGGAAGGAGGACAAGGCCTAGTGGACATCAGATCCAGAGTAAAGACCTAAGTAAAGTCTAAATGGCAAGAGGTGTTTGGAGTAGGTGTTTCCCCCAAGGGCAGCTGGAGGACCTTGTACAAACCTCCTATTGAAAAACGATCTGGAGATCTTCAATGGAGGATAGTGCATGGTATAATAGCTACGAACAGACACAGAGCACGTCTTGATCCACAGGTGAGGGAGGGATGCCCCTTCTGTGGGATATCAGAAACTGTCTTTCATTTATTTTTAGATTGTACTAGATTACAACAGTTGTTTTCAACAATTGATGGGTGGTGTCAGACCCTGGGAGAAGTTTGCTCACCTATGTATTTCATATATGGTCCTAAGTATAAAAAGAGTAAAAAGGAGTCCCATGTTTTAATGAATTTTTTACTTGGACAAGTTAAAATGGCTATTTGGATGTCACGTAAAGAAAAACTGAGTGGTAATGAGTCCTGTGATGTTGAATCAGTCCTAAAGGGCTTAATAAGGTCACGATTAAAAATTGAGTACACTTATTATAAATTGGTCAATGACCTTGAAACTTTTAAATCTAAATGGGGTGTGAACCAGTGTGCTTGTGATGTTGATTTTTTTAAATGTTTTTTTTTTTTTTTTTTTTTTTTTTCCTTGTGATATTTATGTCTATGGTATATAATTTTTTCTGGTTTAAAATTTTTAGATTGTAAGGAAAACATTTTTGTAAAATAAAAGAGACCCTAAAAGTCAAAGTCTCTCTCTCTATATATATATATCTCACTCGCTCTCTCTCTCTCTCTCTCTCTCTCTCTCTCTCTCTCTATATATATATATATCTCACTCGCTCTCTCTCTCTCTCTCTCTCTCTCTCTCTCTCTCTCTCTCTCTCTCTATATATATATATATATATATATATATATATATACCTCACTCGCTCTCTCTCTCTCTCTCTCTCTCTCTCTCTCTATATATATATATATATATATATATATACCTCACTCGCTATCACTCGCTCGCTCTCTCTCTATATATATATCTCACTCGCTCTCTCTCTCTCTCTCTCTCTCTCTCTCTATATATATATATATATCACTCGCTCTCTCTCTCTCTCTCTCTCTATCTCTATATATATATATATATATATATATATATATATATATATATCACTCGCTCTCTCTCTCTCTCTCTCTATATATATATATATATATCTCACTCGCTCTCTCTCTCTCTCTCTCTCTCTCTCTCTCTCTCTCTCTCTCTCTCTCTCTCTGCTTTGACGTTTTAAGGCCATGATGTTTGGCAGTACCTAGAATACATCTACTTTAAAAATGCACCATTTATATGTCACACAGAAACTACATCGAAAAGAACATTCAATGTAACCACCAAGAGCTTTGATATCATCATTGAAGAATGAATCATTGAAAGCATCCCACATTATTTGCATGTTTTATTACATGTGAATATTTCATGCCAGTTGTCAGTTCGTGTTAAAATGTGTAAGGGTTCAGCTAAAACCTTGATTCATTATAAGACAACTGCGATGTCACATTAGTCTGAGAGAGGAACGAGGATTAGATACACCGGACAAGGACACTAAACCACTTAAAAACCATTTAGACTCATAGACTCACTTCTTTCCACATAAGAGGTCCGTTCAGTTGCAATTACTTGAAATAAACTACAACAATCCAGCCCTCGGGTTGGTGATTTTAGAGGTTTAATGAGATGTCAGATGTTTGCTTTCAACTCTCAGACACTTGGAGTTTGGAGAACTATAATTGGAAGAGCTTGAGTTTATTTGTGTGTGCAGAATAAACGTGTCTCTTTTTGATCATCTTTAAAGGGATAGTTCCCTCAAAAATGAGAATTCAACGATTATTTACTCACCCTCATGTCACACAAAAGGAAGTTTACTTTTAAAAAGCATTTAGTAACAGATTACAGAATACATGATGTCCAGTGTTATTTGTAATGTATTCTGTTAGATTACTCTGTTAGAAGGTCAGTAATTCAGTCAAAATAATTTGGATTACTTCTTCAGCACTGGAAAAAAATGTCACTTGTTTTGACTGAAAAAGTAAATAAAGTATAAAAAACACTTATATTGTAAAAATTAGCTGAAAAAGCCTAAAAGTCAAGTGCCGTATTGCTACTCAAATAAATGTATCTTGTTTTAAGGATTTTAAAATATTTTTATAGAAAAAACATTTAAGAATTTTTGCTCTATCAAAGGTCTTACTAAAGAAAAAGGTTATGCTCCAAAGTGCATTTTCGTTATAGACTATTTATTTGATTTGTATTTTTTTATTTATTTTTTCTCCCCAATTTGGAACGCCTAATTCCCAATGCGGGAATTGAGACCGTCAATCCGCTCATCACGTGGCTTGTTGAGCGCGTTTATGCGGAGGCCTATCGTGTGTGGAGGCTTTGAGCTATTCTCTGCGGCATCCACACAAAACTCGCCACGCGCCCCACTGAGAGCGAGAACCACATTATAGCGACCACGAGGAGGTTACCACATGTGACTCTACCCTCCCTAGCAACCGGGCCAATTTGGTTGCTTAGGAAGCCTGACTGGAGCGTTATAGACTTTATTATAAAAATAATCACGTCTGGTAACATATGCAAGTAAAGGCAAGAAATAGCATGTTAGCTTATCATAAAGCTAAATGTTCACATGACAATTTACACAAGATGAACTATTTTTGCTGCTAAACCCCCACAGAGTGCACACAACAACATCCTTTTCTGATCGTATGTGGATTCTGTTCATAGAATGAGGCAGAAAATATATTATTTGTGGCTTCAATGTTAAAGGCATGTAGTCGTAGTGCTGGGCGATAAAACGGTATCGATATTTATCAGGATAAAGAAAATCCACAATAAGCTTTTGAGGAATTTTCGATATTTACTGTGTGTCGCTAAAACACAAGCAGTTCGGCTTTCTCAGGCTGCGTTTCCACTGGGGCGGACGAAATCTGCTCAAAGGCGTTCACAGCGCTAGGAGAGAGCTCGCTCCGCACCGCTGCCAATCGAAATGAATTGAAAACGCTCTCAGCTTCGCTCACAACGCACCAGTGGTAACGTAGGCTCAGACTGGATGAACTTGCTAATGCTAGCTGCCTTGCTAACGATTAGGCTACGTCGGACACCGGATCCGCAAGACTTCATGACAACGGTTGCGTCCTCTCATCATCTCTAGTGAAGAGCGCGACAGAACAACAGTGATGTGCACACCAGCTCTGATCTTTCTGTAATCTTGAATATTGTTCTCTAGCACCAAACATGCATAATTTCTGCTCCGTCCCGCTCCGCACGCGTCGCCTCTTCTCCTGCATGTGTGCAGACATGAAGCGCCGCATGAGTTAACGTGGTTTCAAAGCACCTTTTAGACCATAACGTTTCTCCCTTCTAAATGTTTCTTTATTAATCAACGTTACGAGACTTTAATAATAAACAAATCCATTTCTGCTCTAATTTGGTGAAAATGAATCAGATGTCTGGAATGGATGAGGAAAGACTAAAATGACTAGTTGGTCGACTAGTCTCTCGATTTAATGAAAATATACAAACGTTTTCTAAATGTTCTCTCGGGACACCCCTGAACCCACATTCAGCATCACTCCACGGTCACGAGGGCTTCTATGCCCCATACTTGGGTATCTGAATCTAAAGAAATACATCAAATATTCTGATGTCACTGCTTCCGAACCAACAGACGATCTTTTAACATTCATTTTCAATTGATAAACGGTAAAAGACGGTAAAATTGGTAAAAGATGCCGCAGACCCCACTGGCCGTCTCTGGACCCCCTGTGCAGTTTTATAGTGACTTTTTTGACCGTTTAGAATGATTTTTTTCTTCTTTTCATCATCAACTTTGAAATAAAAAAAGAAAGTGCAATGTGTAAATGTATTATTGGATTTATGTTTCATCTTTCAAAGTGTTTCTAACTGTTTTTTGTTAAGCTGTAGAAACATGATGTAGCTCCTCTATTAAGCTCCCAAGGGAAAGTTCCTCAATGACATCATATCCACCTTTTCTCTCACAACAGTGTGAATGCGCTCATATGAAACAAATCATAAGAAAGTGTTTCACCGCTGTTCAAATGCACCTCAAACAGCATCATCTATATGGATAAATGTTTTCCAGCTGAATAGAAATGAAACAAATGACAATAAAATGCTAATTAATCTCTTCAGTAATAAAAATACTTTTGAACTGTTATCTGATTAACAACAATTTAAATTGTAACTGTAGTGGAATACAGTTACTAATATTTAGTATTTTAAATACGCAATCCCATTACATCACTCCCCAATAATGTTACTCACCATTCACTCTCATTGTATGGGAAAGAGTACGTCAACATTCAGGATGAGTAAATGATGCCTGAAGCTTCATAACTGGGTGAACTATCCCTTTAACTTTGCCTTCTGAAAATCCCTGCTGTGCTCCACAAAGACCCATTTCACTCCTGAATTCATCCGAGACTATTGCTGACATTACAGTACTTCAGCTTTTCGCAGATTCTCTTCCCGACCTGTCCACTGCCTAGGCAATTTCAGGCATACAGGACAACCTCACATTACCTGGTATCAAGTTATCACGTTGGAAATAAATACATTAACTCGCCTCTTTCCTCTCCCAGAGTAACACAACACTACATTTTCTTTTGCCGGGGCGCTGGAGATTCAGTAGTGGTGCAGGAAGCTCTGCTAGAGTGTTTAATACAGCATTCTGTCCACACTGGATGATGAATGCAGATGTTACAAATCTGTTTAAATGTATTTGGTTCCATTATTTGTTTTTAAAAATGTAACCGTTTTTGAATAAGAACAGGTTCTTTATTCTCAACCCTTTAAGTCAAAGGTCACACAACTGTCACCTCCAGGTGCATAAACACACCTGGATGATTCTAGAATCATTAGATTATATGATGAGTATTATTATGTGGTTCATTAAACCTATCACGGCAGTTCTGAGGTGAAATGTCCACTGTGTGGCGCTAAACGAGAGTTAAATGCGATGAGGTTGTGATTAGCTTGCACGGTAGCTTACCTAATAGAGTGATGGACTTCAGACATGGAAGACTGCGGTTCAAGTCGGTAGTTTTACAAATTACCAATCTGGGCTATTTTGCCAAAAGCATCGCAATCGTAGAGACCATTGGTGCCAATGGTTTCTACGATCTACTTAGACTTACAATGCTTTTGGGAAATACTGGCCTGACTACTATTGTGATAAACTATTTCAGATAAACCCGCCCCTAATTAGTGATTGGTGATTGGTTGATTGGTGATTGGTTGATTTACATATTCATATTACACACAATAATGGCTAGAGCTAGCTTGAAATTTCCAACCTGATTGGTTGATTGGCTTCTACACAAAGTCGTGCAGATAAACATGGTCCTCAATATCATGTAATATAAGAAACTGTGCTTTGGTCCTCCACATGTCAGTGAGATGATCTTTGCCTGTCTAAGTGGCCGGTTCTTGTCCAGAACAAAATCCAGTGAGGACCAGACAAAGAAATCCAGCTAAAATAAACACTTCATCAGGCTCTTAATGGTTTAAGTCAACTCTATGGAGAATATATGAGTATCTGTAAGCAAACATGGCGATTTTTCCTAATCAAATATCATTCGAACATCATTTTAGTAATGGTGATAATGTGTAGATTAAAAGCACTTTGTTTTATCACATGACACAGTGATGTAGCTGTTTTCCTCATTAGTGGTGGTTAGAATGTTAGATTGAGATGATTGAGTTCCTCCACAGCACATCACGTCAGGGTTGGACTGGTAATCTGGCATAACGGGCAATTTCCTGGTGGGCCGACACACTTTGGGGGCGATCAGAGGCGGACTGGGCAACGGGAGAACCGAGCGGGCTGGTGGGTCGGCCGCGGAACGGCCCGAATAGGCTGCGATCAGCTAAAATGAGCTGCCGCGTTATGCAGAACGGACCACAAAACAATCAGCAACTTTTCTACCCACTTATAGTCCTACCCACTTATAGATATACACATGTACATTAACATATAGCAAAATCTCTATCAATTGACACTTTATATTGTTGCCATGATACACAGTATATCGTCATATCGCCCAGCCCTACTCACACCAATAGTAAAGTCTGGCTAAGATAAGCATCAAATTAAGTGTAAGTTTTCAGAACATGTTTTCAAATTTCTCTATTTGGAGAGTATATTGGTTTCTGGAGCAAAAGAGTGAGATATCTAATTATTTTGAAGAGATTAAGCTGTAATCTTGTTTAGATTTCCTGTCAGTCTGCCATAGAAGATTGAATGTAACAGAGACAGTCGAGTTAGACTAACAGTTCAGAAAAGAAAAAAAACAGATTGAAAAAAGGATGAAAGAGAGCTGAAATGAAGAGCCACAGTGTTTGTTGTCTCTCAGGCTTTATCTAAAGGGATTAGATCAGATTACTAAAAGCACAGATAAAACTAGGGGGTTAAGATGGAAGACAACAAACAGAAAAGAATGAGCCGCCGTTGGATTAACCTGTAGAAAGAGACAATTGAAGTAAAGCTAGTTCTTTATTTAAACACAAATTTTCAATTTCTGTTTCTAAATTCATGTGTGTTGGATTCACCTCTGAATAAGACTATCTGAGAGAACCTTCTATATGATCCTCACGCCACTGGTTGAGCCAGATGTTGACATGTCAGACCGCTCAAACCTACAAAGATTTGGGACCCACTTTACATTAGGTGTCTTTACCTACTATGTATTTAAGCATCTGATACAATGGACTTATTATGTAGATGTGTTTTTGCATTGTACATACATTTAAAGAGCCTGCAATTAGTTACACTGTTAACCTTACAGCTAACTCTAACCCTAACACTTTATGTTAGTTTATCATTGAAGTATTATTTACATTGTCAAGCCGGTTCTCGCCTCCTCCTTTCCATTGAAATCCCTTTACACTGGTGCAGAAACCCCGGGAGGGAGGAGGGATGCCCGTCGCTGAGTCCTCGACACTGCCGTCCACCCAGGGGAGCGCTGCTGCCATCTGCCGGGTGATGGCGTAGCCCGACCGCCCGGACGCGGGGAATGGCCGCCGTCCGCGGGGCGAGTGGGGACTGGATTCCCCGACCACCCGGAACGATGGCACCGCTACCGGGGGGAGGAGTGCCCTGCCATCCCCAGAGACGTGGAGGGGTCGAGGGAAGACCGCCGTCCACGAGGGGAGGAGGGAAGTGACTCCCCGATTGCCTGAAGCGGTAGGGCCGCTGCCAGGGGTGGAGGAGTGTCCCCAGGAGTCGCCGTGAACGCAGATGGGCGTTCTTCCTGCCGGGGGTCGTGGGTCTGACTCCGGTCCGCCTGGGGAGGAGCGGCTGCCGTCCGCCTGAGAGGGTGGAGGAGTGATCGAGGACCATGCGACGTGTATCAGAGAACCGGCTTGACAATATAAATAATAGTTTGGTGTGAAACTTAAAACAAAAGACACAAACACACACATGACGGACATGTCTGTAAACGATCTCTCTCTCCCGCACCATCCTCCGCAGTCAGATATATATATATATATATATATATATATATATATATATGTATATATATATATATATATATATTCTATTATTTTCTAATTGTTTTGAAAATATTTTGAAAATGTACACTCTCTGGCCATATTGCATATCCATTTATGATAGATAAACCTGCCGAGTCCCTAAAGACCCGAGTGTTTAAGAGTGTTTGGTGAAATTCCAATGCATTTAATGGTTAATGGGGTGTATTTTTCTCTAATCATATACAAAAACAAACAAAACAAAAAAAACTCACTATGCACTCAAAATCCCTTTCAATCTCCATGTCCAAGATGTATACAGTAAGAATAACAACACAGCAGAACTTAAACAAGTGATCACACTCAAACTAAATAACTGAAAGAACTGACAATGTCCTTCAGCGTGTGTCTTAAATGATCTACTGCAATACAACCAGCTCAGACTGCAAAGATATTAATGTCCCTAAAGATTAGCAAGACATATGAACAAAGTGCTGCCTTTTCAGGTCCTACAGGGATTACTGTATACTACTGTATGTGTTTGTGTGCTATGCTGTTGGCCAGCCCTGTATACTGTTGTCTCATCGGATCAGCAGTTTAAAGTCCTCTATTGTATATATGGACATCCAAAACTGGCACATAAAATATCTCTTAACCTTCCCTCGCTGTAAATATTATATATCATCCGATATCCCAAAGGACTGCAGCTCCCAAGAGGCTTTGCCACGGGAAGCATCTTCTTGTGCCATGAACTAGCTTGACTGTTGGCTAGACTCTGCTGCTAGCGTAAACACAATTACTGCTCCCAAATTATAATTAAACCACCAGCATGGTCGCAACGTGTTTCAGTTATCACGGCAGATGCCATCGCGTGCACCGCAACACATTAATGACAATTATTGCGTTTCCTGTCACAGTGCAACACCACTGGCTAAATCACCACAAACTACAGCGGCGCACACATCTGCTAGAGTCATAAATAGAAATAATTAAATAGCAATCCCAAACACTCTACTCAGGGGACATTGGCCAGTCACTTTCACAACGATGTGATTATATAAGCAATGAATCTTAGGCAAGGGCTGTTTATGAAGTTGTAGGAAAAATGGCAGCAGGCATTTTGTTACTAGCAGTTTTGGGGAAGATACGCTGAAACTGTAGCTGGCCAAACTAGAAGATACTCATAATTTAAAGGTGCAGTATGTAAGATTCAGAAACTGTTGTTATTAGTGACACCTGTGGCCGTTAAGTGAACTGAGCAGCTGCCTGTTGCTCGTGCTCGTGCACACACTCCATAGGTACGCGAGCGAGCATCGACCAAAACAATGATGTAAGGTACATCGAGCCTGAACGTGATTCACGACATCATGCTGGCAGATGAGGTGGCACAATTAAAATTACACCGGTATGATTGTTTTACTACAAACTAAAACTACTTATCAGCTAACATAGCATACTGAAACACACATACAGCTACATGCTACCCAACTATACCAGACAGTTTACTGTTGCACTATTGTACGTTTTGTTTGTCATATGTTGTACTACGATCAAGAAACCAGCGTATTTGCTACATTTATTCAGTATACCTGACTTTTAGTATTAAGAGAAGATCGTTGGAATTATTTTAATGTTATGAAGCAAGGTAGCTTGCTAGTGTTAGCAGGGAAGATCACGTTAGCTAAAATGACAGATCAGTCCTTATGGATCTATATTTCACATGCTTTGCAGTTATGCAAGTTTACCCGTCCAATAAAAAGAATGCCAATTCAGGGTCTGTTTTGATCACAAAAACCGAACTAAGGTCCCTCCAGGAACTAAATGCCCTGCCGATGTTCACTCTAGTTTCCGCTCGACCACGATCACGTTCCCGCTTAGCCAGACAAAATTCTTTTAGCCAGACCAAATCTTTTTTTGTCTTACTCTGAGTTTGTGTTGGAGTCGGTGTTGTGCTGGGAGCCGGACGTTTGCTGGATTCCATCTCTACTGGGGCAGCTGTGGATCAGGTGGTAGAGCGGGTCAGCTGCCAATCGCATGGGTTGATGGTTCGATTCCTGGCCCACACAACTCCACATGCCGAAGTGTTCTTGGGCAAGACACTGAACCCGAAGTTGCTCCCAATGGCAGGCTAGCGCCTTGCATGGCAGCTCTGCCGTCATTGGTGTATGAGTGTGAGTGTGAATGGGTGAATGGGACACAGTGTAAAGCACTTTGGTAACCTCTAATGTTAAAAAAAAGTGCTAAATAAGTGCAGACCATTTACCATTGAGACTGTTGAATAGCGGAAGAGAAGCGATTACTGAGGCAAGGCTCTCGGGAGCATGCATAAACGTCACATCCTTTGGATTTTCTCTGAAAAATTAAAATCAGTCTACAGGCTTTAATAGGCAACCTAGGAAGTCTGGAAAGGACTCAATTTTTAAGTTGCGTTCACAAGCCGTTCACATTCGCACAATGCTGCCGATTGAGCTTAAAGGTATAGTTCACCCAGCATCAGTCTATCTGAAGTGGTCCAATAATTGTAAAGTTGGTTGCTTGACCATTTTTAATTTTCCTACTTGGAAAACCAACAGTGTGACAGATGTTTACAGAAACCTCAATATCTCAGCTGAGGATGGTCCTAGCTCCTTGGAACTGACCTCTGGAGCACATTACAAGGTACATTAGATATATGAACATTTAGCACATTCTTGTTCCTTAGAACTTAAGTCCTTATTTAATGCTCAAGATTGCTCAAAGTTTCACTTTTAGGTTCAACTTTGCCGCTTTTCTGTATCAAAGGCACTGAGGTTTTATTATGCAAGATTTATTTCTAAATATATCATCTATAAGCTTCATTTCTAATCTTCATTTGTTTTTAACGATCCACACACCAAGTAGATTTTAATGCATGCGCCGGTCAGTTGTTCGGTTTTTCGGGTTTTTAGTCGGGAGTTGGGAAGTGGGAATAAAGAATGTTTATTGCAATGGATTTTCCTCAAACACAACTCGGAATAGCAGAACAGTGAACCATCCGCCTAAATAGCACAATGCAAAGGATTTAAAATGATACAATCTCAAACAAAGTCAATCAAAAATGATCCAAAAACTGGTTGACATTTCCATGTCATGTGCGTGGAGTTAAAATGCTGCGTTTATCCTCTTTGGAGTTATTAGTATCCAGAATCTGCAGCGGTTATGAAGAAAGAACCAGACAGATTCCAGCTGTCCCGATCGGCGTTGGGTTTTCCTCTCTAAACAATACTGCAACTGAGGTGATGTTACCAAACCTTGATACGGACTTATATAATTCACAGCCGTTCCAATTCTTTTTGCTTCACTTGAGCGTGAGCCTGTATCTTACGCCTCCCTTGACAGGCGCCCACATGTTGAAAACTCCTGTAGTAATGCACACCTCATTATGAGAACAAGGAGAGCTCACAAAAATTACCCACAAATTCAGCTCGGTTGCATAGACAAGTTATCTTCCTGGTTAGTGGTTTTGTATTTATCCACTTTGCTGTTGTGCATATGCATGCTACATCCATGTGTACACTTAACAAAGGTGGTGACATTTAATCCAGTTTCTAAATGTGTTGGTGTTCTGGAGATATGCATTTTGTTATTTATTTTTTACTATGCAAAAAATATTTTTTTTTAATGTTGGCAAATCAGTAGTTACTATGTGGAAATACAGTTGTATTGCATACAATAGTGACTCCAATAATAGTGACTTTGATAGTGACTCCAATTAATGAACTAGTACTTGTTGCAATGAAGCTTGGTACCTTAGTCCAACTACACATGGGCGCTTGCTGTGGTGTTGCCACCCCTCATAGGCTGCATGCCACTAGGATGAATCAGTGAATCATTGTTTTGAACAGTCTGAACTAACCAATCTGCCAAAATGAATCTGATTTCAACTCTAATTGAAAGACTACATAGGGAACATTCTAAGAAAGCATGATTTGTGCCTCAGCTCAATCGATTGTAAAGCTGACACTGACACACACACGCACACACGCACACGCACACACACACACACACACACACACACACACACACCTAATGAATCTCAAGAGGATGAACAGAAGACATTACTTTGCCACACATAATGTGTGAGTCAGACACCCGTACTTCACACGTCTGGGAAGATGGATCGTTACTTGTGAGGAAACAGGAAACCGAATTGAAGAGGAAGGAAGATAAATGTACCCAATCCAAAACACTCTTAGTCTCTGCAGACAAGACCTGTCCCAGACTAGAGTCACCCAACGAACAGAAGCTCTGGGCTTTGACATTTATCGAATTCTACAGAGCCCATTAAAGGGCTTTATTCTACACTTCTGTAGCTTAACTTTTTTCCCCTGAAAACACTTTTTCACTCTCTCTCTCTGACCCTTTCATTGTGACAGGCTGTTTTTGCTACTGTGTCTTTAAGAATTCCATATGTTAATTCCTCTATATAGTATAACACATTACTGTTATACAATTCATATAAAATATGTGATATGTGTGTGAAGCGACCATCTGTGTTCTGCAACTGCTTTTGGGTCCTTGAATAACGTATAACGTGTGAGTAAGGTCAGCCAGTGGACTTTCTGGTGCATTCCTAGGGTAAGATAGTGCCCCCCTAAGGAGTTGGTGCCCAGAAGTAATCTACCCAGCACTGTGCATTACATAAATAATACATATGTGTAACCAAAGTAATTTACATAAAAAGTAATCGGTACCTCTTTACAGTAATGTTTCAATTCGGTAACATAATGCATCATGAACTAGCAATGAACAATGTATTTTTTACAGCATTTATTAACCTTTGTTAATGCTAGTTAATAAAATCAAATTGTTCATCGTTAGTTCATGTTAGTTAACAGTGAATTACTTAATGTTAACATTTACAACTTTTGATTTTAAAATGTATTAGGCCTACTTTACTGTGTTGAAATTAACATTAACTAAGATTAATAAATGCTGTAAAAATATTGGCAATTGTTAGTTAATGATAATTAACTAATGTAGTTAAATAATGTTAACAAATGGAACCTTATTGTAAGTGTTACCGAGTAATTACTTTAATAAAAAGTCTATTTAGATTACAAGTATGGACAATGTAATGCAATACACTACTTTTGACAAAAAAGTAATTAAATTACAGTAACTAACTGCTTTGTAATCTGATTGCCCCAACCTGGTAAAAATGTGCTTGATGGACATCTTTGACAATTGTGGTGCATCTCACTGTTTTTTCAGTGTCTCGCACAGGAAGTGCCGCATATATCCTGATGAACTGGCTGGCTGGTATCTTTTATGCAAAAAAAAATAAATAAATAGCCTGTCAATGATATGAAAGGAGAAAAAAATGAACAAAAACCAAACCAAATAACCAAAAGACAATAAAAGAGAATTGCACATCTTTGAATGTAAATCTATCAGTAATATTACAGTATAAGAAGCAGGATTGTCTAAAAGCCTGAGATTGTTATTTCGTGTTGTTTCATGATATCTGTTCCTCACACATGTCCAGAGCAATTACAGTGTAACCCAGAGGACTTCATTGTCCAGGCGCAAGTATGGACTTGCCAATCTCGGCTGCACATTCAATACCCCAAAGAATAACTCACAAAATGAAATGCAGCCTCTGTCTGCAATAGGACGATTAGTTTTACTGCCATGCTCTAAAAAGGAAAAAAAGCACCAAAAAAGTGTCATAAAAGAAGTCCATATAACTTGTGCAATATATTCCAAGTCTACTGAATCCATATGACAGCTTAGTGTGAGGAATAGATACAAATAGACACATTCCCTGCCCTCAAATCACATTCGCACTTCCATATTGATACTTTTTCATGGCGTGACGTGATTGGTCACGTGTGTGATGGCATAATTAATTGGTAACTCAGAAAACCGCTCTGTACTATTGTGGTGAGAATAATAGATGAATAATAGGGAACTTACACAATAATAGGCAGGCGGTCTCTGATCGGTGTGTGTGTGTGTGTGTATATATACTGTATATAACTTCTATATAATAGGCATAATGTTTTAGCACAGTGGGTGGAATTTTCAGACGATCCCTTATGTATGCCAGGTACTGAAAGTGCATCTGACCATTTGCAGGCCTTACTTTGTAGCTACAACAAATGTTGATTGTTTTAAGTTAAATGTTTTATGCCCATATAGTATGGTAATATACTCTTTAACTTAATTGTGCAGATTGAGCCCTTCGATAAGTGCAAACATTGTTTGTGTAATACCCTTTGCTGAAGGATATACAATGTTTGCGTTTGAGCCCTTCGATAAGGGCAAACATGAATGGCAATAGTTTTGACTGAAGAATGAACAATGTTGCGTTTGAGCCTTACGATAAGGGCAAAATTGTTGCACAATACTCATTGCTGAAGATGATTACCATTTGATATGGGCCCTCTGAAAAGGGCGGCCATTGTTTTTGCAATATCTTTGGCAAAGGATGAACAGCGTAATGTGTGGGCCCTACGAGAAGGCTGATGCCACGTATGCCAGGTAATGAAAGCGTATCCGAATGTTTGCAGGCTTTATTTTGCTAATGATATGATTGTAAGATTGCCACATCGAGAGAACGCAACATAATTACGAGGAATGCCACTGCAAATGCAAATAGAAAGTCACAATTATTGGCAAAATCTTTGCAAAGGGTAGACAATGCTGATTGAGCCCTTCTATAAGGGTAAACACTGTTTGTACAATACCCTTTGCTAAGGTAGATATGATGTTTGCATTTGAGCACTTAGATAAGGGCGACCGGTAATGGCAATAGTTTTGCCAGAAAGATGAAAAATGTTGCATTTGAACCCTAAGATAAGGGTGACATTGTTGCACAATACCCATTGCTGAAGATTAACGTTAGATATGGGACCTCAGATGAGGGCGGCCATTGTTTGTGCAATATCATTGTCAAAGGATGAACAGCATTATGTGAGGTATACCAGGTAGTCAAAGCGCATCTGAGCATTTGCAGGTTTTAACAAACATTGACTGTTGAAGTAAAATTATTTACGCCCGTACAGTATGGTTATATACTCTTTAACTTAATAATGCTAATGATATATTTGTAAGACTGCCGCATCGAGAGAACATGACATAATGATGAGAAATTCAACTGCAAATGTAAAAATAATGCTGAAATGACGTGATATAAACTGATGAACATTCGCAATTGTGACTTTATATCTCGTGAATTATAAAGTAAAAATTGTGATAAATAAAGTCGTAAATCTGAGTTTTTATCACGCATTTGCAAGTTTATATCTCACAATTGCTAGAAGTCACAATTGTGGGATAAAAAGTCAGAATTACCTCTTTTATTTTAGTTTTATTACGTGGCAGGATGTGTCTTCCATAAATAACCACTGTGTATGAAACTTGCTATGAATGAAGGCAATCAACAGGTTTTGGACAACATGGGGTTGAGAAAATGATTTTGTCTGTGAAAAAGGTGAACTATCACTTTAAGGCTAGGGTGGACTGCTAAAGATGAACTCAAAGTAATCCAAAGTAATTATTATAATTTCAAAGTCCAGTTAATCACTTTGATCAAAGTACTGTGCACATCTAACAAGATCAATGCTTCTCAGCACTTGCGTCGATATTTCATTAAATAGCAGTGTTGTTGTTTTTGGCAAACTGTCTGTTTGTAGCTGCAAGATCTTAATCAAGCAAATTGCCTGTAGTTATTAGTCATTGGACTCCATCAAGCTGTATTTTTAGTAGTGTCTAGCAGCAATGACTAGCAGAAGATCAAACAAGATCAGCAAACTTTCTGTGCCATTCTGTTCTGACAAAAAGTACGTTTCAATTAACAGATCTATATACCGGATGACTGCATGCATCTTATTCGTCCAGGGTTTAAAACGTGCCTCTCTAAGTGTTTTAATGAAACAAGCTAAATTGCTTTTGCATATCATTTGATGTCAGAAATGGAGGCACTAATAAATGTGACCAAATGTGGATAGCAGGAAACTGAGAGCGTGATAGTTCTAACTACACCCATTTATGCTCGCGTGCCTGAAGCTACTTTGTATTTATTATGGCACATTACATGTACATTATCCATCTCATCGGAGGCAGTCACTACTTTAAATAACAATACAAAATTACTTCAATGAAATGTTAAGCCGCACCTTCTATACCACTAAAACTCCACATCAAAATGACTCATTTCAAGTGATTTATTGAATTATCTGCTACATTTTTGAACAGCTCTTCAGTATATAATGTCCCAAAGCACCAGATGGGATGCTTTTATTGACATCGCCAAAATGAGCTTTTGGAAGTCTGTTTTTAAATGCTTTTAAAGTGTGCTACAGATGGAAAGATTGCTTAGATGATGGTGTAGTTACAGAATCTACCAGCAGGGGCTTCATTTTCCTCTTCACTAATCTGGGTATTTAATGACAATTTAATACGTTTACGTGTGAAAGTGAAAAGTGTCACAAATGGCTGACTGTGGAGCAATGTTTTTGAAGCAATCAGTATCAAAGCATTATCAATGATACTAAGGGACTGAACGAATCCTTTCATACACTTAACCTAAAGAAACATGCTTCATGTGGTAACATCTAAATGAACTGGTTTTACTCCAGTCAAAAATATGATTTAACATGATTTTTGCACCCATCTGCAGTGTTTGGAATTGTCTTTCAGTGTAAACATGCACTTGAAGGATGTTTTTAACTGGAATGGCACATTTTGTTGTTTTTTAGCATGTTTTATAGATGCTAAAGAACTTGAACTTATAAAAATGCATCTCGAAACACCTGCATACC
The DNA here is from genome assembly GCA_032164185.1 of Moxostoma hubbsi. Lineage (NCBI taxonomy): Eukaryota > Metazoa > Chordata > Actinopteri > Cypriniformes > Catostomidae > Moxostoma > Moxostoma hubbsi. The sequence goes on from JAVLUX010000010.1 coordinate 49,045,303, forward strand.
GCTCCATTTGTTGCAGTATATCTAGCTTCTCAATTCAATGCAAGAACGCATCCTCTTACTCACCCTGATGTTGTTCCAAACCCGTATGATTGTTTCTTAGGCGTTCCATCTTTTTAATAAAATCAGTAATATAATCTAAATACTTTGGATTACTTCTTCATCAATGAATTTTTTTTTTCTCAATTGTTTTTGACTACAAAAAAGTAAATAAAGTAAGGAAATTATGCCGTTTTGCTACTCAGATAAACTGATATTGTTTTAAGGATTTTTTAAATATATTTTTACAGAAAAAAACATATTTAATTCTCATTAAGAATAAGATTTTTGCAGTACAACTTTTGCTCTAATATCAAATTTCTTATTAAAGAAAAAAAGTTGTTCTTGAACGTGCATTTTCATTTTAGCTGGTAGCATTTTAGCTTAGCATAAAGCTAAATGTTCACACGGCAATTTACACAAGATTAACTATTTTTGCTCGCATGAAACAAATCATAAGAAAGTGTCTCTGATGAAAAATGACAATAAAATGCAAAGTAATCTCTTCAGTAATCAAAATACTTTTTGAATGTAACTGTATTCTGATTACCAATGATTTAAATTGTAACTGTAGTGGAATACAGTTACTAATATTTTGTATTTTAAATGCATAATCCCGTTACATGTATTCCGTTACTCCGCAACCCTGTCCTTTAAGGTTACAATTACAGGTTACCACATGTTCAGTGTAACAAACAGCCTCACGAGGTTCTGCAGTCTCAAAGCTTCTCCATCCCAGAAAGTTGGTTATATTGACATCTCCAAAAGAGCTCTGAACGGTGCTTCTTATTAAGTGTGCAGTACTGTGAGGGGGATTCTGATGAAACGGTGTAATGTGGGTGAGTTTTGGGCCACTGCTCTGCTCAGCAGATTACTCATGAAAGCAACATTGGCGTTCTGAATAGTGCATGAATGGAATTAATGCATTAATCCTGCACATCCCCAGGATCTCGCATGCCCTACTTTTCCCAAAGAGAGCAATGGCCAGCCATTCAGTGCGCTTTTATTATTAGGAATCATGGAATAAGCAGTTATGGGAATTCTGGGAATGCTCACAGAAAGAGAATATGGCCAACCACATGGAGACTTATTACAGCTTAAGGGTTTATAACAAAGCTTTTAAATTTTTTTTTTGTCAGATGTGTTTTAAGTCAAAAAGCACTGTGATGGCCTTGTTATTTTTATTTTGGCTATTAGCCGGGATAGTCCACATTGCAGATTATTCTGGCCAAGAACCATCATATTGACGTGTAAAGCATCCAACCACAGTTTATTTTGTTTTTATGTTCCATTTAGGGGTGAGCAGTTGGTAAAAGACCATCATAAAAAATAAAAAAAAATTAAAAAAAACATTTACATAATGGTGTGAGTGTCTCTTGGAACGACTGTACAGAAAACACACCCATCCACAAACTAATAATAACTATATAGTATTTCACAGACAAAAGAAAGTAGAATATTCAGTTCTGCTTATTGATATCTATGTAAAGCTTTGATGTCACTATTTTGGAAAACCTTCCACCTGGTCTAATAGAATCATGGAACTATACCTACATGTTTGCATTATGATTTTTTACATGGCCCATATCTGTGAAATGAACAGCAGAGGCGCTACAACAACAATGACATTTATTCACTTTCAAACAAATCATGAGTAAAACAGCAGATTATCAGTTCATAAACACTTACTTTTCGCTTTATTCCTCACACAGTGCTATCTTATGATATTAAACACATTTATTATAGCGCATGAATCATTTTAACATTTGCGTTACATAATCAACTACATTTATAAGCTTGTTCGAGTGCGATCAAAATGCACATAGCTCGACTGATTGTGATGTAAAGGAGAGGGGTACGAGTCCTGAAGAGCTTGTGAGTCGACACGTGAGCCCAAAGTCTCATAGAAGCACCACAAAATGACATTAATTGTGTTTTTCATTTCACATTTGCTTTTTCTGACACTATCGGTTAGGTTTAGGTTAAAGGTTTTATATAGGAAGGACAGTTAACACAACCCCTATCCCAACACAAACCCCTAACCCAAAACACACCCCCTCAACCCAACACAACTCTTAATCCCAACACAACCCCTAATCCCACCACAACCCCTAATCCCAACACACCCCCTCAACCCAACACAACTCTTAATCCCACCACAACCCCTAATCCCAACACAACCCCTAAACCCGACACAACCCCTAAACCTAACACAGCCCCTAAACCCAACACAGCCCCTAAACCCAACACAACCCCTAAACCCAACACATCCCCTAAACCCAAGACCACCCCTAAACCCAACACAGCCCCTAAACCCAAGACCACCCCTAAACCCAACACAACCCCTAAACCCAACACAGCCCCTAAACCCAAGACCACCCCTAAACCCAACACAGCCCCTAAACCCAACACATCCCCTAAACCCAAGACCACCCCTAAACCCAACACATCCCCTAAACCCAAGACCACCCCTAAACCCAACACAGCCCCTAAACCCAACACATCCCCTAAACCCAAGACCACCCCTAAACCCAACACAACCCCTAAACCCAACACAACCCCTAAACCCAACACAGCCCCTAAACCCAACACAACCCCTAAACCCAACACATCCCCTAAACCCAACACAACCCCTAAACCCAACACAACCCCTAAACCCAACACAGCCCCTAAACCCAACACAACCCCTAAACCCAACACATCCCCTAAACCCAACACAACCCCTAAACCCAACACATCCCCTAAACCCAACACAACCCCTAAACCCAACACAACCCCTAAACCCAACACAACCCCTAAACCCAACACAGCCCCTAAACCCAACACAACCCCTAAACCCAACACATCCCCTAAACCCAACACATCCCATAAACCCAAGACCACCCCTAAACCCAACACAGCCCCTAAACCCAACACATCCCCTAAACCCAAGACCACCCCTAAACCCAACACAACCCCTAAACCTAACACAACCCCTAAACCCAACACAGCCCCTAAACCCAACACATCCCCTAAACCCAACACAACCCCTAAACCTAACACAACCCCTAAACCTAACACAACCCCTAAACCCAACACATCCCCTAAACCCAAGACCACCCCTAAACCCAACACAACCCCTAAACCCAACACAACCCCTAAACCCAACACATCCCCTAAACCCAACACATCCCCTAAACCCAAGACCACCCCTAAACCCAACACAACCCCTAAACCCAACACAACCCCTAAACCCAACACATCCCCTAAACCCAACACAACCCCTAAACCCAACACATCCCCTAAACCCAACACAGCCCCTAAACCCAACACAACCCCTAAACCCAACACATCCCCTAAACCCAACACAACCCCTAAACCCAACACAGCCCCTAAACCCAACACATCCCCTAAACCCAACACATCCCCTAAACCCAAGACCACCCCTAAACCCAACACAACCCCTAAACCCAACACAACCCCTAAACCCAACACAGCCCCTAAACCCAACACAACCCCTAAACCCAACACAGCCCCTAAACCCAACACAGCCCCTAAACCCAACACAGCCCCTAAACCCAACACAACCCCTAAACCCAACACAGCCCCTAAACCCAACACATCCCCTAAACCCAACACAGCCCCTAAACCCAACACATCCCCTAAACACAACACAGCCCCTAAACCCAACACAGCCCCTAAACCCAACACAACCCCTAAACCCAACACAGCCCCTAAACCCAACACATCCCCTAAACCCAACACAACCCCTAAACCCAACACATCCCCTAAACCCAACACATCCCCTAAACCCAACACAACCCCTAAACCCAACACATCCCCTAAACCCAACACAACCCCTAAACCCAACACAGCCCCTAAACCCAACACATCCCCTAAACCCAACACAACCCCTAAACCCAACACAGCCCCTAAACCCAACACAGCCCCTAAACCCAACACAACCCCTAAACCCAACACAGCCCCTAAACCCAACACAACCCCTAAACCCAACACAGCCCCTAAACCTAACACCACCCCTAAACCCAACACATCCCCTAAACCCAACACAACCCCTAAACTCAACACAACCCCTAAACCCAACACATCCTCTAAACCCAACACAACCCCTAAACTCAACACATCCCCTAAACCCAACACATCCTCTAAACCCAACACAACCCCTAAACTCAACACATCCCCTAAACCCAACACATCCTCTAAACCCAACACAACCCCTAAACCCAACACATCCCCTAAACCCAACACAACCCCTAAACTCAACACATCCCCTAAACCCAACACATCCTCTAAACCCAACACAACCCCTAAACCCAACACAGCCCCTAAACCCAACACATCCCCTAAACCCAACACATCCCCTAAACCCAACACAGCCCCTAAACCCAACACAGCCCCTAAACCCAACACATCCTCTAAACCCAACACAACCCCTAAACTCAACACATCCCCTAAACCCAACACATCCTCTAAACCCAACACAACACCTAAACTCAACACATCCCCTAAACCCAACACAGCCCCTAAACCCAACACAGCCCCTAAACCCAACACAACCCCTAAACCCAACACAGCCCCTAAACCCAACACAGCCCCTAAACCTAACCTCACAGAAAAATTTCTGCATTTTTATATTTTACGTTTTACTATCCTTATGGGGACATTTGTTCCCCATAAAGTGATAAATACACGCTCACACACGCTCACGCTCACGCTCACACACACACACACACACACACACACATTTCTTAATACACACACACACACACACACACACACACACACATTTCTTAATACACACACACACACACACACACACACTCTGACATCCATACCAACACACACACACACACACACACACACACACACACACATTTTTAGCTGCATCATTTATTCAGTTGTCCTGCAGTGCTCAATAATACAGCAAACAGAAAATAGGGGAAAAACTTGTATTTGCTCCACAGGCTAAGCATGAGTGAAATGGCGCCACCTGGTGGAAAATATTAAAAATACTAATTTTGAAGTCAGGGCTCTAGAATGAAAGCACAATATCATGGAATACATGATGTTATGCTTTAATGCCACTGGGATCAAATATTGCCATTTTAATGGGTTTAAATGTGGACAGTTTTGGTTCTGAGTGTGACTATTTTGTGTACACAGTGTATTATAGATGTATTATAGGATCTGAGGTTGAAAAATCAAAATTCCCCCCAAAATACACACCTTTGGCAAACATTATGCCATTGGCATTAACACAGCCAAAATGAACGAAAAAGACAAAAATGTCCCGAAGATCACACAAGTGTTAACTAGTATTTTTATCTTGTTTTCAACATCTTTAAAACAAGATACTTTTACATGATAATCAAAATGACAAGATGTTACGCAATCTTTTTCAGAGAAATCTATCAAAATGTGGAAAAGTTTAGGCTTAAAAAAGAAAGAAAAAAATCTGTCAATGGAGAAAAATGATCTTTTTTTCCCCTCTAAAAACAAAAATAGCTTTTCTTTCAGCAATCCTCTGACTGTTTCTTAATGTATTCTCTCTGGAGAGTCAGAAGGTGAGCGCAGGCAATGCGTCTTTTGCAGTTACAAGTCCTTCTCATTTTGAGTGTGAGCTCTATGCTTCTGCATCGAGTCTCCGGGGCATTTCTATAATAGTGAGGGATGTATTCGCAAAACCTGCCTCTGCCCCACATCTCTGGTGTTACAGCTGCGTTCTACAGGCATCCCATGGGGCCGGAACCAAAATGCAGTCTGAACAAGTCTTATTGCTTCTATACCAGACACATGTAGAGTATAATAAAACCGGCAGCACTCCTCGGACTGACTGCAATCTAGTGTGCTGAAGTTCAAACAATGGTGGCCAAAAATATCACCATTGCAACATACTTTAAAGAGAACAACGTAAATTAATAGGAGGCTTTTGGCAGATGGATTTTGGTGTGCAATTGAACCAATCAAAAACATGAATCATTTCAGCGTGATTCTCTTATATTGTGGAGTTGCAGGTGCTTGCAATAAAAAAAATCAATTATACAACCATTGAAGCTAGAGAAAATATATTTTTACTGTCTTACACAGTGAACATAAAGAAAAGAGGATATGAAGCACAAGATTGTAGCTGAAGTCCGGAAATGAACCCAAAAGTGAAAATTCTGTCATCATTTACTTATCCTCATGTTGTTCCAAAACCATTTGATGTTCTTCCCTTATGGAACACAAAAGCAGGTGTTAAATAAAGTCTTCTTTATGTTTATGAGTCATTGAATGTTTGTTTGTGTTCCACCAAAGAAAGAAAGTCATGTGGGTTTTGAACAACGTGGATATTATGACAGAATATTATAAATGAAAGTCAAAAACGAGTACTCAGATTTCATAGAAACAGAAACATAGAGGAGCTACAGGCCTCCGCAGTCACACCGTGCCCTAACCTGACGCAAACGGCACGTGATAAAAGGTATCTTTTCTATGTTATCTTTTCTGAGTTTTGTCCTAACCAGCAGTGACGAACGACGGGACATTCTATCGATCGCTTGTTATCTATTCTCAGCATCGCAAGTGTAACTCAGTCCACTGTGAACTGGCTACGGTCCAAAAACTGTCATAAAAATAAGGCTGGGCATAGAAATGCATCAATTCTTCGACTACAAACTCCTCAGACATGTTTAGTAAGTTCTGTTCTCTGTTTTGTGTGCAGCTGTGTTGTGTTCTGTCACTATCGCAGTGGATTAGATGTTTTTAGATAAACAAAATGAGTTTTTGATTTCTGATTTGAGTTTTTGATTTGAGGGGGATGCGTGAACTGTTGCTCTCCTACCCTATCATGAACGCACATAGGAGATCAACAGTCAGGGAATATTTTCACTAAATAATACATTCGATTTCAGTTTCTCACCAAAACATATCGTATGCTTTCATAACAATCATGAGTCTCATGAATAATTAATTAGACTTATGAATTATACTTTTGAGTTCTTTTGAAGCTTGAAGAGGTGGTCACCATAAACTGCCATTGTATGACATCACTGAGCACAAACTTATTTCACAATTTCTCCCTTATAAAACCCATAATTCGTATAAACCAATCATCAACTCTCTTCAACTAGCCGAGTTCTCCTATTGGTCAAGAATTTCAGGAACGTGGACCAACAGGAGAAATACCAGCAAACAAATACCTTAGCAGAACAAAATGTCAGCGCATTTCGCCATATTTTATTAGGTGAACTCAATGAAACCTGTTTGCCAAGAAACTATAAATTAGCCTTAAAGGGACAGTTCACCCTAAAACATATCATTTACTCTCCCTCATGCCATCCCAGATGTGAATGACTTTCTTTCTTCTAATGAACACAAAGACATTTAGAAGAATATTTCAGCTCTGTAGGTCCATACAATGCAAGTGAATGGTGGCCACAATTTTCAAGCTCCAAAAAGCACATAAAGGCAGCATAAAAGTAATCCATACAACTCCAGTGGTTCAATTAATGTCTTCTGAAGCATTTCAATCACTTTGGGTGTGAAACTGATCAGCTTAAAATATATGTTAAGTGGATTGTATGCTACACAGTAGTCATCTGTACAGACAGCACCCTAATATTATCATGGCAAAGCACCACCCCATCTGCCTCGCTAGTAACTGTGGTGATGGATGGCAAGAGATGGCCTCATTGAAGCTTCTCGGTGAGAACGCTCCATCAAATGTACCATGACAGAACTCAGAGAATTCAACATGATAGACTCTAAAGCCACTTTCCCAATGACTAAAAATACACTTGCCTCAGAGTTAACTGTACTTATATTCTCACTCCAAGTATAATGGACTGCAAATAGCAGCAAATGTACAAGTCTTCCCAAAACAAACAGACATTATTGTTGTCAGGTTGTACAGTGACATGGATAAGTCAGAGGCGTGTGCTGAGGATAATGTTGTTATTTCAGCAAACAGCTCATATCAAGCCAGTGAATCCATGTCAAAATGCAAGGAACAAACCGTTTGGTTCAATCCATGCAGGAACATTCACTTTAGTTCTGGGTTTTAGTTCTAGACTGGCTTTTCCATTGTACACACATTATAATTTATACAAGATGGTGGGCGAAATGAATAAATTTATTTCGCTGGAAATTCAATGAAAAATGGTTTGCATTAAAAAAAAAAAAATTATAGCAAAATTTCATATAGCACGATTGCGAATGTGACTTTGCTTATATACAACAGTTCAATTAACAAGTACATTTAAAAAATGAGGAAAAACTGAGTAAGGTTATAAAAACGCATTTGTGCATGAAACTACATTATTACACAACGAATCAGAATCTGCCGTTGCTTGTTCAAAATAAATGATGCATCCAAACCTCCATTAGTAATTAAAAAATGTCACTTCAGAAATAGTATCATGGCTTGTGATGTTTCTAACAAGTTATTGGATAAACAAGGATGGATTGATGGGTGTGTGTGTGTGTGTGTATGTGTGTGTGTGTTAGAGAGAGAGAGAGAGAGACAGAGAGAGAGAGAGAGAGAGGAGTGTGTGTGATCACCTGTTGACACTCCCAAGAAGAGATGCTGTCAGCGTTCTGAAGATCAGCTTTCTCAGCGGAAAAACAGCGTCCAAGCGGGGTATTTCTCCATATTTCGTGGTAGCCGCGCAAGAGTCGATCACTATAGAAACAGCGATGTCCTCCGCCATTTTTAAATAGTGTGTATCCAATGTGGAAACTCGGTAAGCATCTCGAGTTCTGTAATCAAACAGTTCTTTGTGTCTCTCAGCTGCAATGAGCCTTAATCCTGAAATTGTTCATTTAAATCCAAACGCTTGACAGCGATGCGTTTACATTTCATTAGCTATCAATCATGCACATTACCATTTCAAAGTCCAGCCCATTTGAGAGCGCAACCAATCATCAAGAGAATCCGGGCTTCCAGGCAGGACAAAAATACATTGATTGAAGCATATTGTCCAATAGGCAATCCAACGCAAATAGTGCACATTAAGCTCCCATAGACTCCCATTGAAGCACGGATTTAGTAGCGCTACATGGGCCGTGAGTCTACTGATATCAACAGACAAATTAATGTAGAAAAGAGTAAACTTTGGTACCCACCAAACATTAGTTCCGAACACAAAATGGAGGAGAATCTGATTATTGCCGTGGCGGATTTTCCCGTAATATACGATCTGTCCCTGTTTGCTTACTGGGATATAAATAATTTTAAAAAACGATGCGTGAACAAAGGTGTCTGAAACTGTTGGTGCCAGGTGAGTTGATGAAGCACATATTATGGTATATATAATATTATATAATAATATATTAAAAGAGTTCATGAGGATATACGCTACTTGTGATATGTCGGCAAAACGACTACGTCAGGACGTCCACGAATCTTCCATAGCGTTGTTGGCAGGGCAGCCTGAGCGAATTTTTAAGCTCTCGCCGCCTCTGGTCTGAAGAGTTGAATGAAGCATCAATCGCACATTGATGAAGATGGCAAGGTGTATTGTTGTCTGTTTTCCTTCAGAACTGTCATTCGTTAACCCAAACGTCCTTGGTTACTGGTTAGCTGGATCATTTCGAATGAGGAGGAATAATGTCGAATTTGCGGATGCGTTCGAGACATTTCACGCCTGAATTGCTGAGGTGATCACTAATGAATACAACGCTTCAGAAGCCTCTGGAGTTTATTCATATTTTTGAATGCAGTTATCTTGGGATGCACAGCACGATTAAGTGTGTTTCTTCCTTTATATTTAGTGTAATGTTATTCAAAATGTAAAAATATGGTCTTTTATTCGTATTTCAACGGCTACAGCCTCTTTGTAAAAGCAAAGACCGCGATGTGCTCATGTGTTTAAGTTGTCATTTTGATCATATACAATGTATGTGTTAAGATCGCTGCTACATTTCACCGATAAACTCGCATTCAGATCTGCCTCCGTTCCACTATGCAACGCCCATATTTTCACAGTCCAATCAACAACCAATGGATGAACTCAAATCCCCGCCCTACATTTTTTTCTTGTTCAATATGCTGTTTCATTCAGAATGGATTTAAATCCATGTGTCAAATATGATACAACAGGGTTTTTCAATAAAATAATATACAAAATTTAAACCAAGCACAAGTTGCTTTTATTCAGCAAATACTCATTTTAAAATATCAGTAACAATATAATGATTACTGTCACTTATACTTTATTAAAATAAGCTGTCATTTAACCCAACATAACAGTCACTTTTCATCTTAAATAGATCGATATAAACATTGAAACCACTTTTCACAAATAACCACTAGATGGTTCCATAATCAGGTGAAACTTACACATACTTTATGTTGTTTGACTCGTCAGCTTGAACAGAGAGTGAACGTTGTGTATCATATCTGAGGGTCATTATAGGGTTAAACACTGCTTATAACTTGACTTAGAAAACTGTTGTATGAAAACATCTCCTATCGACTCAATCTGTGAAGTTAATTTTGAGTGGAAAAGCTCAAGTGTCATCTAATTATCCAGCGTTTCCGTGCCGACGCGTTGTTGGTCTGTGATAAGGTCAAGCGAGTGCTGTAACTGATTGACAGGTCACTTAGAGCATCTTGAGAGGCGGCTCAGAGTTTAATGGTGTGCGGATGTGCAGTTGGTCTCTCAGTGGTCTGTGCTGATGTGATGTGATGTGCTACGACTCACTCTCTCTGACACTGAGAGCTAAAGGTCATCAGAGCGGAGGAGAGAGAGAGAGAGAGAGAGAGAGAGAGAGAGAGAGAGAGCAGAAGAGGAGGTAGCAAAAAAAATCTGAGATGACTCAAACACACACAGGAATCATATTTAGAACAATGTTTCTTGGAGTAGCCCTATTTGCACTGCATAGTACATGTTTACATTGTGTGTTTAGGCTGGGCTAAAGAAATATTAGATATCTTGATATTTATTTGCCTATATATATATATATATATATATATATATATATATATATATTGTTAACAAGAGAAACCATCATTTCAACTAAACAGCCATTGTTGCAAGTAGAATCGACATTTTTACAGTCAAATAAATTGTTTAAGGCACACAGTTCATCTAAATAAAACCAAGAATGATATATGTTGATAAAAGGTAAAGAGTCGATTACTCTAAGTCCTCGTGGTGGCGTAGTGAATCGCCTCAATCCGGGTGGTGGAGGACGAATCTCAGTTGCCTCCACGTCTGAGACCATCAATCCGCGCATCTTATCACGTGGCTTGTTGAGCGTGTTACCGCGGACACGTAGCGCATGTGGAGGCTTCACACTATTCTCCGCAGCATCCACACACAACTCGCCACACACGAGTTACCCCATGTGACTCTACCTTCCCTAGCAACCGGGCCAATTTGGTTGCTTAGGAGACCTGACTGGGCTTATTACAGGGACAGTGGTGGTGACTGTGGGAATCGAACGGCAACCTTCTGCTTACCACCACACAACACATTATGAAATGAAACCTCGCGTTCGATCCATTTAAATCTGTAAAATGCACGTTTACTTAATCCATTTGAGTTGGGACTACATGAATAGTTTTTGTGGTGTTAATGTTGCATTGATGAAACTGGGCAGAAGATTTCCTTTTTCAGACTCGATAGGGAGAGTAAATGCTAAAATGAAGTGTTTTTGTGCAAGATGAATATAAAGGGGATACTTGTTAGTGTTTCATGTTTTATGTTGAGATTTAGAAGAGTTTCTGTATTTTTGGAGATTTGAGTGGAGCTTGAGCATTTTCGCAGTGGGCCGATGCACTTTTGGGAAAATCAGGGGCGGAATGTCCATCGGGAGAACCGAGCAGGCCGGTGGTTTTGCCGCGTAACGTGACGAATGGGCCGCGATAAGCAACAATGAGCCGCCACATTATGCAGAATGGACCACAAAACTGCGCCGCGATATGCACAATCGTGAACCCCCCTCCCCCCCCTCAACAGTGGCCAGTTGCCATGTAAAATCCCGGACCCATTTATCAAACCAGCATGTATTTAGCATGCTAACATTCACTTTCACTAATGAGCACATAATGAAATAAAATAGATTTATTTCATTTATGTAATTTTGTTGGGTTTACACAGTTTAAATAGGTTCTTTCTACACAAAGTGTTTGTGTTGAGATTACTTAGTTATTTTAAGTTAAGTAAACTGAATCAAGTTCAGCCAAAGAGCAATTCATTTACAGTTACAGAAAATGTCTATGCCATCAATGGATTATGGGTTTCATTAAGTTATTGAATGCAAAGAATTTAAAGACATTTTTTTATCCAAAAACACAATTCAAACATGGCGTGCTGTTAATGGCGTTTGGGATTATCGACATTAAATAACTATAAAGTGTAAATGCACACTCAAAAATGATTTTTTCTTCATTTCATTGTGTGCAATCAATTTAAATGTGTAAAATGGTAATACACTTCATCAATTTCAGTTGGGACAACTGAAAAACAAATAATATTCATTGGCCATGATGTATGTCAGGTTCCCAGCATGCACAGTGGTAGAAATGGTGAATTAATGTCTTAATATTTGCTTTTTATTGCAGTATTTGCACTGGTGGTGATTTGTTTGTTGTCCCTATAGGTTTTGTGTCACGTGAGTGCATCTATTTCCAAAAAATATGACTGTTGAGAGGCGCTGTCATTGTGGTTTATGTGTTGGATGTTAAGAACCCCGCATGTCTGATTGGAAACCTTGTTTTAAAACCCATCGGCAAGATGTCCTCTATTGCTGAGACTACAAGCTTGTACAGAATTAGTGAAGCTATTCAGTGTAGAATTTGTGTTGGTAGGAGTAAACGTAGACTTGGGCCGAAACGTGATCTTCACTCCTGATTCAGACTCATTTACATCAGGGTGTGCCACTGCACATGACGTCTGGTGATACCACACTTTTAAATCGAAATATATCCATCATAGATTGAAATTCATGTCTTGAATAGGTTGGAGCATACGGGTACACAATACGCACTGGCAACACAATCTCCCCAATGGTTAAACACTACATCCAAGCCAAACATGGATATGACAGCACTTTGAAAGTATTGGGTGTAGAAGAGGTGTCACATGGTACCAGGGGTGAGATAGGTCGAAAGACTAAAGCAGCGTGAGACTTACTGGATACTGGGGTCTGTAATAAGGGCTCTGTCTAAGTCGCTTTGGATGAATGCATAAATGTAATGTATATGTAAATGTTTCCACCATATAATTGAAGTCTTTTTTTAAATTTTATTTGGCAGGTTCTCTGAAAAATTAGACAACATTTTTGCAATTAGTCCACAGTATGTGTGAATGGTGAGCGTTTAAATTTGAGTGTTCGGCAGCCCAAAAATGCACCAGAGTTTGAGGGAATGAAATGATGAAATATTTGCGAGCTGAGATCTCAGAGCAGCACTGGAGGAGTTTGTGTGAGTGTTCACAGCCGCACACACACTCACTCACACACACTCACTCACACACACTCTCTCTATGATGAGTGTGCATGTGTGTGTGCGTGCGTGTGTGATAGCGTGTGTGTGTGTGTGCGTGTGTGTGTGTGTATGAGGGTGTATGAGTGTGTGTGCATGTGTGTGAGTGCGCTTGTGTGAGTGCGTGTGCATGTGGTATGTGTGAGTGTGTGTGCGTGTGTGTGAGTGCGTGTGTGAGTGCATGCGTGTGAGTGCGTGTGTGTGTGTGTGCGTGCGTGTGAGTGCGTGTGTGTGTGCGTGCGTGTGAGTGCGTGCGTGTGATTGTGTGTGTGAGTGTGTGTGCGTGTGTGTGAGTGCATGCGTGTGAGTGCGTGTGTGTGCGTGTGAGTGCACGTGCGTGTGAGTGCCTGTGTGTGTGAGTGCGTGTGTGTGTGTGAGTGTGTGTGTGTGCGTGCGTGTGTGCGTGTGTGTGTGCATGTGTGTGAGTGCGTGCGTGTGAGTGTGTGTGTGTGAGTGTGCGTGTATGTGTGTGTGAGTGGGTGTGTGTGTATGAGTGTGTCTGTGTGCGTGTGTGTGTGAGTACGTGTGTGTGAGTGTGTGCGTATATGTGTGTGTGTGTGTGTGTGTGTGCATGTGTAAGAGTGTATGTGTTTGTGTGTGTGTGCGTGTGTGTGAGTGTGTGTGTGTGTGTGCGAAGTACGACAGAGAGCAGAGCAGCACCTCTCGTTCATTCTTAAGCGTGCAGAGTATGAAGACTGACTACATATTATTTCATCAAATGACAATTAATCAAAAGTCATGTGCATGTGGTATGTGTGAGTGTGTGTGCGTGTGTGTGAGTGCGTGTGTGAGTGCATGCGTGTGAGTGCGTGTGTGTGTGCGTGCGTGTGTGTGTGCGTGCGTGTGATTGTGTGTGTGTGTTTGAGTGAATGTGGTATGTGTGAGTGTGTGTGCGTGTGTGTGAGTGCGTGTGTGTGAGTGCATGCGTGTGAGTGCGTGTGTGTGCGTGTGAGTGCACGTGCGTGTGAGTGCCTGCGTGTGTGAGTGCGTGTGTGTGCGTGCGTGTGATTGTGTGTGTGTGTGAGTGCATGTGGTATGTGTGAGTGTGTGTGCGTGTGTGTGAGTGCGTGTGTGTGATTGTGTGTGTGTGTGAGTGTATGTGGTATGTGTGAGTGTGTGTGCGTGTGAGTGCCTGCGTGTGTGAGTGCGTGCGTGTGATTGTGTGTGTGTGTGAGTGTATGTGGTATGTGTGAGTGTGTGTGCGTGTGTGTGAGTGCATGCGTGTGAGTGCGTGTGAGTGTGCGTGCGTGTGAGTGCCTGTGTGTGTGAGTGCGTGTGTGTGTGTGAGTGTGTGTGTGTGCGTGCATGTGTGCATGTGTGTGAGTGTGTGCGTGTGAGTGTGTGTGTGTGTGAGTGTGTGTGAGTGTGCGTGTATGTGTGTGTGAGTGGGTGTGTGTGTATGAGTGTGTCTGTGTGCGTGTGTGTGTGTGAGTGTGTGCGTATATGTGTGTGTGTGTGTGTGTGCATGTGTAAGAGTGTATGTGTTTGTGTGTGTGTGCATGTGTGTGAGTGTGTGTGTGTGTGCGAAGTACGACAGAGAGCAGAGCAGCACCTCTCGTTCATTCTTAAGCGTGCAGAGTATGAAGACTGACTACATATTATTTCATCAAATGACAATGAATCAAAAGTCACATCTCGTAAAATGTTGCTTACAGCACCAAACTGTATTACGGTAATTAACAACAAGATGATATCATACCGTTTTAAAATTTGGGGTATCGTAATATTTCATTAGAACCTGTATACCGTGCAACCCTGCACCTAATGTGGGATTTTTCTCTTCATTTTGTTGCACTGGTGCTAAAAAAGCCAATCTCAAAGAGTATGAAATTGAAATTGCAAAACGGGCCTGTTCTTTCCAATAAATTCACTTGAACACACATCACATCGAATTTCCAATCTCCGACCTCGTAAGCACGAACTACCCAGGAGGACTTAAACGCACCAGTAGAATTTTAAAGGGACAGTACAGCAGTAAATGCAGCCGATTTATAACTAATGACGAAACTGACTAGAAACAATAATATAGAAATGAACAAAAAAATGTGATCACAAGAGCATCCAATGCCATCCTACTATACAAGCTCAGATTAATCAGTCACCACCGTACTGCTCAACTTTAACTATGAAACTAGATGGATCGTTTTAGTTGTTATGAAATATTAATGTCACATCAATTCCATGATAAACTCTAATAATACCTTTGCACCGGCTTAAAACACCGGACATTATCCACAGTCCCTATTTTTGTTCAAAACAGCTGTCTAGAATACTTAAACTATTACTCATGCTTTAACAGAGATAATATTTCCAGAGTTTTTGTGGTTATTGTGCTGTAGAATTACTGTCAGGTCAAAGGGCACAGACAAAGCAGCATCCCTCTCAGTACAAAACACAGACAGAAGCATTATACTTCAGCAGGACACACACAATCCTGCTTTAAAGTGGATAAAAAAAGAGGACTGTGTGTGTGTGCGTGTAAGGATTGACTGTGCACCATTTCGACAGATTTACACAAAGGGGCCAAAAGCAGCTTCCGTTGAAGCTTTGAGACTCATATGCACTCAATAAAAAGCACTCCTCCATTAGAAATCACTCTTTTGTATCACGACACTAAAGCCTGAAGACCAAACAGCACATTACATAAGATTACCACAGAAATAGACTGGAAATATCCTGTTCCGGATATCTACATAGGGTGCACTTTAAATGAAGAAAGTGTGTCCATGAATATGCATAATAATGAACTTGAAGTAAATGAATTGTTCTCTTATGATATATATCAGCCTGGTCTCATATGATCACTTACTATACCTTAAAAAAGGAAGAGACATCCATGAGAAGAGTATTAAATATGATTTGCCTCTTACTGAACGTTTGCCTGCCCTGGCAGTCTATTTACTGCTTTATTTGGCTGTGTGTGTGTGTGTGTGTGTGTGTTGGCAGGGCATGATTTAATAAGACTTAGCATGGTGTATGTGACATTCATGTCCTCTAAGTGACTGACGCGGTGCTGACATGTAAACACTGACAGCGGCGGAAGCTTTAGTCAAATGAATTCGCTCCCTCAGACATGAGAGGTTTGACAGCGGGCTCTGATATCACCTCAGGTTACGTTTCATTTGACTTTATTTAGGGATGTATCGCTGCTGATATTTATCGGGCAATTATTGACCAAATTAAAACCATCGGCATATAAAACCAACGCCGATATGAAACACACTTTGTAAAAAACTATGCACGGGCATATTCCAACACGACAATGCCAAGATTCATCGGGCTCAAATGGTGAAAGAGTGGTTCGGGGAACATTTTCACACATGAATTGGCCACCACAGAGTCCTGACCCCATTGAAAGTCATTGGGATGTGTTGGAGAAGACTTTACGGAGTGGTTTCACAATTTGAGCCTGATGAATTTTGGCATTGTTGTCCTGGAATATGTCCGTGACGTGAGGGAAGAGAAAAACCCATTGATGGGATATCCTGGTCATTCAGTACATTCAGGTAGTCAGCTGACTTCACCGTATTGCCGCATGACGTTGCTGAGCCTAGACCTGACCGATTGAAGCAACCCCAGATCATAACCATTATTTAAATCCAAACGGGGACTTTTTTTTCTTTTGGCTCGGCACTGTATATGCATATATGTATATATATATTGCCTGACAGTCTATTATCATGGTATATGTGCTGAAAAGATCAGCTTAATCAGCATGTAATGCGTCCATCCCGTGTTCATTTAGACGAGTATTCAAAACAAAATGCTGGATATCATCTATGCTGTGTTGTTTTTCAGCATGGATCATCTATATGAGATTAACCCAACACCAAACGTCACGTAAAAACAATAGAAACTGTGATTAAATGCTTCAAGTGTCGATTGTCTCTTCCTGTCTAAGTGGGCGACTCTTGGCCAGAATAAGTTGCAAAGTGGACCAGACACTAACAGAATGTGCTGGGATTGTAAAGTGGAAACATTTAGGAGTAACAACAGCTCAACTGTGAAGTGTTCGACTACACAATCTCACTGAACAAGACTGGAGCACTGAATGAAAAGCTGATTAGGACAAGCGTGCATCCAATATTAAACGAAATACAGATATTTTTCTGAGAAATGATAAAAACTGAAAAAGCAAGTAATCTTAATGGCAGAAAGTGATTTAAAACATGCCCAACGACTGAAAGCATGAAGCAGAGAGTATGCGGGTTGCTTACAACCATTTCTCATGCAAAACCAAGTCCTGTATCACCCCGAGCAAAGAATTGCATATTTATAAATGACAAGGACTGTTTGGAGTAAAACTGCTGTACAGTTAAATCTCAATAGAGCATTAACCTCAAGACTGGTTTGGGAGAACATTTACCTCGCTTTACTTTTTTTGGTAGCTATGCCAACTATATAACATTTCTCAGAATGAACGTGATCCCAAACAGACTGCATCAACACAGAGATTCAACACAAATATGAACCAGTTGAAGATTTGACACTTGTACACCGTTTAAGGGCTCTTTAATGTGACTGCGTGTGAAAGTCATGTAGAATTCAACCTGTTTTACATACTTGTGGTGGAAATGGTTGTGAATGACTGTTTTAACTGAGGTTGTCCCTGTTATTAACACACAGAGGTTTTCAGGAGCCACAAAAAAAACTGTGTGTGTGTGTGTGTGTGTGTGTGTGTGTGTTGGTGTGTGTTTGTGTGTGTGTGTGTGTGTGTGTGTGTTGGTGTGTGTTTGTGTGTGTTTGTGTGTGAAAGAGAGAGAGAGTGTTGACAGGATTAGGCAGAAAAAGAACTAGTATACATTTTGGTGTAGCTTTGCGATGATGAATCTAAAATTAATTTAAAAAAAACTCCAGATTGACTCCAGAGAATCTTTCTGCACTGGTTTGGTTCCGATCGGGCGAATGGCCTAGGACTAGTTCAAATAGCAGCTAAAATATTATTTTGTTGATATTGGCCATGTTTTTCAAGGTATGCAAATGTCCTCATAGATCTTGATGTCACCTTGGACAAACTCACTGCATGCAAAATTTCAAGTCGATCGGCCCAACGGTTCCAGAGTTAGACATTTTTTACTATTATAGCGCCACCAAGAGGTAGAGAGGCACCATTGTTTTTGTGTGTCCTATGAATCATGCCATACATATGTGTACCACATTTGGTGAAAATATCTGATTCCTTTCAAGATTTATAACCGGTTAGTAAAAGCCAACTATAGCGCCACCTTTAGGCCAATCGGGCCTATTCCATGCTTATTGCAAACCAGTCGGAGTACTAACATTCCTGAAATGTTCAAGTCTCTAGGCCTTACGGTTTGGTCTGCATGATCAGTTTTAGGGCAGAAAAATAATAATACAAATCCGGATAAAAACAATAGGATTTCTAGCCCTTCAGGTTTACATATATTAATAATGAAACATAATTATTCCAAACTTTTATTACATATTTTTCCAACATGTCAGCTTTTAATTAGAATTGTATTTATTTATTTATTTTCTGTATGCGGACAGTCACAACATTTCTTTTTCTTTTTTTTTTTTACTTCAATCCCCAAAAAATAAATATCAAAATATCAAAAGGACTTTGAACTCAGTAATTGAAAACATGTTCATCGTAGTAGGAAAAAATGAGCTTTACATCACTGACTCGACTAACAGCTTACATTACTCACACAAAGCTGCCCTATGACTTCAGAAAACTTGGAATATAGCACACAAATTGTTTGAAATACCTTTATGATACTTTTATGGTGTTTTTTGGGTCATTTTCTGTCACTATTCACAAAAGACACCTATGATATACAACTTATTCTGGAAAGACAGCTATTTGCTTCAAATGTTTAACTGGATATCTGAAAGGTGCTCAATGGATTGAGGTTGTGTGATGTCTTATCTATCTTCAACAGCTGGACTGAGACCGGAGGCTGATATTTAACATGTACTCGTGATTACTGATAAACGGGGGCAGCTTTTATTTGCCATGGATTCCCATTTGGATAATATGAACGTTATAAAAGTAAACTCAATTTCTACACTTTCTGATGAAAATGTGCTCATTCACTGTGCAAAATTCATATGGGTTAAGAGCAAAACGAGAGTGAATATATGATGACAGAATTTTCATTTTTGAGTGAAGTTTTCAGGCACTGCAAGAAAATTCCTCCTGGTTGTGCTTTTGTTTTGTCATCGTGTTCAGCCGACATTTCATGCGGGCCTGACTGACCTAGTTGCTGTCCATGCTCTCTTCTGTTGTGCTCTCTGCTTGCGGGTTATTCTGCGCATGCTGTCGTCTCTCTGCGTGACAGTGACGATGATATTTGGACATAACAACTGCCAGAAAATAGACCTTTACTCAAATGTACCAAATCAAATTATTGCACATTTATACAACGATAAATAACAGTACAAGTATGTAAATACTGTCTGCAATAAATCTGTCATATTAATCATTTAAGTCTTCAGCGAGAGAGAGAGACAGAGAGAGAGAGAGAGAGAGAGACTGTAAAAGACTGTGGCATTTAAAGCTTTAGGGTGGATTTGTCGTCAATGAGCCTCGGGCAGATTAAAGCATGTTAATATAACGCTGCTCCACACACACTGAACACACTCATGTGTGTGTGTTTGAACAGAACACACACCTCTGTGTATAATGTAAGTCTGTGTAAAGATGTGCAGCAGTCATCGTTTAATTCTACATCATTTAATTAGCTCCAACCAAAAGCATCTCTATAAAATGAATTAGATTAAAATTAAATGGCTAATGCATTAAGTACTGCGCACTAAAAATGAACAATTATTTGTAGCATTTTATAGAGTGCAACAGTGCCGTCCACTTTTTCAACCGTCTTGGTTAGGATAGGAAAACATGTCTCTGACTCCCCTCTCCTTTTCTCCATGTACGCTAACAGCTGCACCTCCAGTCACCAGTCTGTCAAGCTCCTGAAGTTTGCGGATGACAACACCCTCATTGGGCTCACCTCGTGTGGGGATCAGTCCGGCTACAGGCGGGAGATTGATCATCTGGTGACCTGGTGCAGTCAGAACAACTTCAAGCTCAATGCTGTGAAGACAGTGGAGATGGTCGTACATTTCAGAAAGAACCCAGGCCCACCCACCCCCATCATCCTGTGTGACTATCCAGTTGACACTGTGGAGTCCTTCCGCTTCTCCCAGGACCTCAAGTGGGCGCTGAACATTAACAGCACAGCTCACTTCCTGCGGCAGGAAGTACATCAACCTGCCGAAGACAATGATGGTGCACTTCTACACTTCCATCATTGAGTGCATCCTCACCTCCTCCATCACCATCTGGTACGCTGCTGCCACTGCCAAGGACAAAAGCAGACTGCAGCGTGTCATTCGTTCAGCTGAGAAGGTGATTGGCTGCAATCTGCCACCTCTCCAGGACCCTGATGTGGGCAGAAAAGATTGTGGCTGACCGCTCCCACCCAGGGACACATTCTCTTTGAGACACTCCCCTCACGCCACATGAACAGTGTCTTCCCGTCTGCAGCTGGTCTCCTAAACAAGACCTAGGACCCCCTCGGACACGGTCTCTTATCCCACCTCCATTAACACTACACGTTACATCAACATAGTTTCCACATCTGTCTTGCGTCATCTTAAAGAACATTTATCTGGTCTATTGGACTTTTTATTATCTTTATCATAATAGTTCATCATGCATTAGTAATGCATAAGTTAACTAATGTTAAACAACTTTTATTGTCAAAAATATATTAGTATACTGTATGTATAAATGAACATTTACCAAGGATAATAAGTATTGCTCATAGCATATGTTTTGTATTAACTAACGCTATCATGTATACATAAAATAAAATGATTCAACTGCTGCTATTAAACAGCCTAGATCTTGAGTTTAATTGCATATGACTCATTAAGTTATACATTTAATTGACATCGTTAATGATTGATATGTCAAAGATATTTAAGGTCAAATTTCAAAGCTTTCGGCGAAGCGTAAAGAATAAATGAGCAAAAGCCAAAAAAGGTCTTACAGTTATCCATGCTCTCCCATAGTTGGTTTTTGAAACTAGAAATAATTTTAAACTGAAGATCGAATCATTGATTTAGACATAAATGAAGAATGCAAATCAGTCAGTGTTGTGCGTTTGTGTAAAACATGTTGAAAGTTGTTTTTGAGCAGTTTTAGTCGAAGTCAGACTGTTTTCACACATTGTTTGCCTGACCTTTACTGGTAAAGGTCAACGTTTCATTAGCTTGTTCATTTAAGACTTTCTAGGCAGAGAGTCGATCAATACCCATCTAGCGAGACAGACCGGATCTCTACTAAAATCTCTCTAAAATACTCACCCTCTGTCCATCCGCAAATTATTTAGCAAAGCCAAGACGGATAGTTCTAAACAAACTATTTAGAGAGCATCAATATGATCAATGTAAGATCAATTTGGACAGACATTTATCCACGGGACAGAATCGCACACAATAGCTCGGGAGCACAAAGATCTCTTGCACTGACTCACACGCAAGTTTTGCTCCACTGAATTCAATTTAATTCACACGCTGCCTAACTCACTCCATCTCAAACCCAGCAGCCGCTGGGAAACGAACCTGGCCAAGGACAAACGGTAACAACCTCTGACCTCAGCGTCCCTGTGTCTTACTTACTCTGTGATTCCTTAGTTATGGCTGACCGTGACCTTCTCACCACCAAAAGGTCACCATGAGGTCAGGATTATGATATTGAAGCATAATATTGATGTTAATCCTGCTTAGATTAGTGCATAACCCTGTAACTTTCTCAAATATGATCTTGTTGGCAGGGAGAAAGACTTCATTTTAGTGTTAATTTCGTCAGACGAGACGAGACTAAATATGTTCGTCAACAACCTTTTTTTCCATGACTAAGACGAGACGATGACGAGACTGCACCAATGTCCAAAAACGCTGACTAAGACTAAATTAACATGCATTATTGTTGACGAAAAAAGATGAGACTAAAATGTTTTGCATAAAATAAAAACTAAGATAAAATCTCTCTTCATTTTCGTATACAATCGTCTCTACATTTTCACCATGAGATTGAATATTCAGCTGTTACGCCTTCAAAATATTCTGAATGAGTTCGCGCTGTTGCCCAAGTAACGGTTACAGGTCTCATACTCCTGTGGCTGCAACACGAAACTACATGGAGCAAATACACAACAATCATAGACAGTGGCGAACACGCGACGAGCGCCGACGACATGCTAGGTAGAAGGAAGAGGCTCGATATTTGGTCGCATTTTAGGTACAATGATATTGACAAAAAGTCAGAATGTGTCATTATAACTGACAGGAAGCACTGCGGACAAAAAATATCGGGGAAAAACACCACCAACCTTAAGCGACATCTAAAGGCTAACCACCCACACATTCAGGGAAGTTAACTTAAATATACGTCTCATAAGCTAATGCTGATTTTAGGCATCTACGCTGTAAATTAACCAGTTAGCTATGGTGTTGTGGCACATACATTATGCAGGTTATATATATTTTATGTAACTTATTTGCCTTAATAAAATACTCTTCAGAACAAGTTCATCATTTGTGAATGTGTCTCTTAAATCAGAAAACCAGACACGTTTAACAAAGTGAATTCAACATATCATTCAACAAGTGTATTTTGTCAGGTAATTATGACATTTAAGCAATATTTGAGATGTGTGAAACATTATTTGACTGAAATGGTTATCTCAGAATTAATCTCAGAAATAATTTATTTAAAAAAAGACTAAAATGTTTTGAAACTTGACTAAGATACCTTAAATTCTCTTTTGACTAAAACTAGACTAAAATGACGAGACTTTTAGTTGACTAAAACTTGACTAACAAAAAAAGATATGTGAATGACTAAATATGACTAAAACTAACAAGGACATTTGGCATAAGACTAAGACTAAGACTAAATTAAAAATAGGTGACAAAATTAACACTACTTCATTTAGATTAATAGTTCACCCAAAAATGCATGTCTGTCTGTCTGTCTGTCTGTCTATCATCTATCATCTGTCTGTCTATCTATCGTCTGTCTGTCTGTCTGTCTATCTATCTATCTATCTATCATCTGTCTGTCTATCTATCTATCATCTGTCTGTCTGTCTGTCTGTCTGTCTGTCTATCTATCTACCTATCATCTGTCTGTCTGTCTATCTATCATCTGTCTGTCTGTCTGTCTGTCTATCTGTCTGTCTGTCTATCTATCTATCTATCTATCTATCTGTCTGTCTGTCTATCTGTCTGTCTATCTATCTATCTATCTATCTATCATCTGTCTGTCTGTCTATCTGTCTGTCCTATCTATCTATCTGTCTATCTGTCTGTCTGTCTGTCTGTCCTATCCATCTATCTATCTGTCTGTCCTATCCATCTATCTACCTTTCTATCTGTCTGTCTGTCTGTCCTATCCATCCATCTATCTATCTATCTATCTATCTATCTATCTATCTATCTATCTATCTATCTATCTATCTATCTATCTATCTGTCTGTCTGTCTGTCTGTCTGTCTGTCTGTCTGTCTGTCTGTCTGTCTGTCTGTCTGTCTGTCTGTCCTATCTATCTATCTGCTATTTTTCTATGTATACAGTATATTGTTGTCTGTCTTAGCTGACAAATAGCGGTTCTCCGTCTACCAATCACAGTGGGTGATTTAAAAGGCGTGTTGATAAAACATGAAGTCATCCATAGCAACAAGGTCAACTCTGCCTTACTCTTATCTTATCTTACTCCTAAGAACTCTTTGGAGAACTCCAAGCGTTGAGATAAAAATCTTTGTGAATACTGGCCCAGGTTGGCTTTGTCTAAGGGACAGATCCAAATTTAGCTCATTACTCAGTGAAAATGTCCTGTTTGCTGCAGCACTAAAATCTCATTTGCACTTGTGTCAAGTTAAAAAATGTCGCCTTTAGACGCCATTTTCGCTCAAGATTTTCACATCAATAAACACCATTAGTTCTCATATGTTACATGACTGATCATGACGTGGCATGCTTGAAAAATATAACACCAATGGAGATTTGAAAGATGAGGAATCAGGAAATTAATTGCTGTGAAAAGAGATTCATAAAATGAACTTTTTTTAAGGTTTTCTTTTTTTCTTTTTTTAGTAAAATTAACACTATTCCTGAAGTTAACTTACTTTTGTCATGTAATATTTACTTAAACAAGTTCAAAATTGCAATAAATAATCAAATAAAGCAAATAACAATCAACAACATATATAAAATATGCACTTATATGTACAGTGTCAACAATAAATGTTCCAGTTACAGGGGCATGATTATAGTAAAAAGAACAGTAAAAACTAGAGCTGTCGATTTAACATGTTAATTCTGTACGATTAATCATACAAAAAATAAAGCATTAAAAAATATATACAAATAATCATGTCCCCGGACCATATTAAAGAATATTAATGATCAACTCAAGCTTGCAGTACCACCTGTTCTCTCCAGGGGGCAGTAACATCAGCTGTATAGGCAACGAGCAGCTTATACAGAGAACAAACCACACTTACTGACAGCAGACAGCACAAGATGAGAACACGCTCTTGTGCACAAGCACAGCTTGATGGAGCGCAGATCCAAAGGCAGGGATCTCAAGAAGTTTCAAACTATGTTTAACTTGACACAGCGACCTAATTGATGAATTCTGAACTGTAGGCCAATGATTGGCTTATGTTCAATAAAATGGAAATAAACAATATATTGAATTCTAAAGCCACTTTTTGTATTTACTTATTTAATGCTTTACTTGTGTGCCAAAATAATGTAATGCATCTGTATCATAATATATATATATATATATATATATATATATATATATATATATATATATATATATATATTAATTAATATTCAATATTTTAATCGATTGACAGCCCTAGTAAAAACCCATCCATAATGCCTTTACTCTCTCGTCCGAAATGTTCTACAGATAAAACTTCCCTTCTACCTTTGAAATTAAATTGCCCTATAATTCATACATTTAAGCCTGAATTCCCTTCTGGACTGAACGATATTTCAACTGCATGTATCAGCAGATGCAATTTCAGAAATCCACGACTCCCCGAACAGCTCAGATCTGCACTCATTTATAACTCGACTGAGTGAATTTGATTGACCCAAACATGAATCATAGTTTGACAGGCATTTGATCAGAAATGGTGCTGAGATGAAACAATTTAATTAGACTCTAGCCTTCAGGATCTTTTCCCCCTTTTCAAACGGAACAATTTAAAGTGCAAATATCATCCAATTTAAACAACACTGAAAAATATGGACAACTACCGTATAAGGCAAAGTAGAAGAATGTTTGTGCTTAATCATATGCACAAATCAACTGAACACATTATCAGTAAATATTAATACATTTAACTGTTACAACATGGGTTTTAAACATCATAATTATTCAAAGATGTTTTGCAATTAGACTGTGATTGCATGTCAGATCTTTCAAACAAACTAACTAAAAGAGTCTGTGCTTTGATGTGCATTTTGCATACATGACTTCATGCAGTAATTAATGAGGTTCAATTATCTGCCATGAAATCAGAAAGTATTACTGTGAGTAGTACAGAGCAGTTATATTGCAAAGCATTTAAAAACCCCATGCAATGGCTTGATGAGTGCAGTTGATGAGCTATTGAAACAGGAAATTGGGACATTTCAAAGGGCTCCTCCCTTTGCTACTTACTATGCTAATGAGATGCATGTGTTCTTAGGGGGAGGGACATTCTCATTCTAGGGCTCATTTTATTGGACACAAATTTGGATATGCCCCTGAGTGCAAGATGATGTCATCAATATAGTTTTTCTAGATGAGAGAGACTGAAATGTATTTGAATTATATAGGTATATCTGCTGAAGGTTCATTTTGTCAACTTCTAGGAGTACACTATAAATGGAAATGATTTAGTACTATAGCTACTCTCACTAGAAGTGGCCGTTAGATATTCATCTGTCCACAGTTAGACAAACTGTCTATAAATGGAGATGATTTAGTACTATAGGTACTCTCACTAGAAGTGGCCATTAGATATTCATCTGTCCACAGTTAGACAAACTGTCTATAAATGGAGATGATTTAGTACTATAGGTACTCTCACTAGAAGTGGCCGTTAGATATTCATCTGTGCACAGTTAGACAAACTGTCTATAAATGGAGATGATTTAGTACTATAGGTACTCTCACTAGAAGTGGCCGTTAGATATTCATCTGTCCACAGTTAGACAAACTGTCTATAAATGGAGATGATTTAGTACTATAGGTACTCTCACTAGAAGTGGCCGTTAGATATTCATCTGTCCACAGTTAGACAAACTGTCTATAAATGGAGATGATTTAGTACTATAGGTACTCTCACTAGAAGTGGCCGTTAGATATTCATCTGTCCACAGTTAGACAAACTGTCTATAAATGGAGATGATTTAATACTATAGGTACTCTCACTAGAAGTGGTCGTTAGATATTCATCTGTCCACAGTTAGACAAACTGTCTATAAATGGAGATGATTTAATACTATAGGTACTCTCACTAGAAGTGGCCATTAGATATTCATCTGTCCACAGTTAGACAAACTGTCTATAAATGGAGATGATTTAGTACTATAGGTACTCTCACTAGAAGTGGCCGTTAGATATTCATCTGTCCACAGTTAGACAAACTGTATATAAATGAAGATGATTTAGTACTATAGGTACTCTCACTAGAAGTGGCCATTAGATATTCATCTGTCCACAGTTGGACAAACTGTCTATAAATGAAGATGATTTAGTACTATAGGTACTCTCACTAGAAGTGGCCATTAGATATTCATCTGTCCACAGTTGGACAAACTGTATATAAATGGAGATGATTTAGTACTATAGGTACTCTCACTAGAAGTGGCCGTCCAGCCAAGATGACTCAAAGGACACACCGCAGAATGCTCAATGAGGTAAATATGAACTCTAGAGTGACAGATATAACATGACAAAATCATCCCAATGGTGAAGTACGGTGGAGGGAGCATCATGATTTAGGGCTGCTTTGCTGCTTCGGGCCTGGACCACTTGCTATCATTGAGGGGAAAATGAACTTCCAAGTTTATCAAGATATCCTACAGGATAATGTCGGGGTGTCTGTGCACCAGCTGAAGCTCAGTAGATGTTACAGTAGGTGATGCAGCAGGACAATGACCCGAAACATCGAAGTAAATCCACTACAGAAAATCCACCTTTTGGAGTGTCCCAGTCAGAGTCCAGACCTTAACCCAATAGAGATGCTGTGGAATGACCTCAAGAGAGCCGTTCACACCAAACATCCTGCTGAAGCAGTTCTGTGAGGAAGAATGATCCAAAACTCCTTCTGAACGTTGTGCAGGTCTAATCCGCAGCTGCCGGAAACACTTGGTTGAGGTTATTGCTGCCAGAGGATCAACCCGTTATTAAATCCAAGGGTTCACTTACTTTTTTTCCACAGCACTGTTAATGTTTAATGGGATGCGTTCAGTAAAGACATGAAAGATTATAATTGTTTGTGTGTTGTTATCTGAAGCACGTTGTGTTTGTCTATACTTGTGACTTTGATGAAGATGAGATCACATATTATGACCAATTAATGCAGAAAACCAGCTAATTACAAAGGGTTCACATACTTTTTCTTGTTGTGTTCCGCCAGAGTTCTGCAATTTGTTGCATTTGTTATTTTATGTTTTTCTTCACAGCAAACACAACCGAGAAAAGATAATGTCTTGATCATATTTTACTCAAATAATGCACAAATAAGTAATTATATTTTGCACATATAAAATGAATTTTTAGGGCCATAAAGCAGTATAGCATTACCTTCATGACATTTACGCACATTCCACCAAAACATGAAAAAACAGGCCAGTATCAGTGTTTGTAACAGACTCTTATGGTCAGCGCTTCTGTGAAGCCACTGCGGTATAAAAGCGTTCAGTCGGGGGAATTCTAGCTCTAATTTTTGCTCCACTTCTTGCTCTAGTTTTGTGATCTCATTCAGGTTTCATTTGTCCTGTTTGAGCTTCTTTTAGCTCGCTGATGTGTCCTCAGGTACACCCCCAACAATACTGAATATTTCATGTGTTACCCTCTCAAAACCACACTTCAATTTACAGCAATATCATTTAATTTGAACAAAACCAACCTTATATAATCATGATAATTATTATGAAACATGAGAGAAAGAATCATCCCATATTGTGTGTAACAAGACTAAAGATACAGTTTAAACCCTGACCAAATTATTGCTTTGGATGGTCATTTAAAAAGACGATAATGTTGTTACTTACCCACAGAAGCTAATTCAGGTCATGACACTTACAATGAACACAGATCCATTGTAAACACTTATATGTTACATGTAGCATGGTAATACCATGTTTTTTGGGCATGTGCCATGTAACAAGGTGCCACGGTATTCTTAGTACCTTGGAGTAGCATGTACAGTAAATATCATTATATATAAAGATGGCACCACAGTTTTAGTAAGGGTGAGATATGCAGTTTTGGTGGACCAGTAGTTTTTTTTTAGCAATTTGAGCCGCAAACAGTTATTAGCATTTCTGATAAATTCTACACACATTTCTGCTAAATTCTTCAATGTTTCTGTGTGTACAAAGAGTGAGATACCAACACCACTGTGCAATTATCTAAATAAGTTTATTTTGTTTACGTCATATCAAAGACTTTCAAGCATGTCAGTCCACTGTCGGCCATCTTTGGAGCGCTCTCGGGAGGCTATTTCCTGTCAAGACCGATCTACTTGAATGAGAAAGACCAAAATCTCCTAAAAAGCTGGTCAAGATTACGATAAAAGTACACATGACAAAAAAGCAGTCAAATCTGACAACACTGGTATCATAAATTGTGCGTCTTTACCTCAGATTACGCTAAAAACATTTCCCAGATTGTATAGCTAATACGCATCCACGTTCTCAAGTTGATTGACAGGTGAAGTCTGCATCTAAAAGGCGATTGGCTCTTTTACCTGTAAGGCGGGACTTCCATTCTACATCCATTGAATATTGGTTGCAGTTGGGCATTCAAATTTCTCCCATTCACTTTAATAGAAGTGGCCCGTCTCTTCTAAATAGTCTCTGGTGATAATCAAGTGGTAACGGATTTTAACATCTCCATTCATGATGAATGATCAATTTAATTCCAATAGACCCGAACAATCTTTAATGAGTCAGTAGACCCAAAATACAGAAAACTATTACAGAGCTGTATATGTTTAGCGTTGTTAATACAATTCCCTATTGTATTTGCAATATACAGGAAACCAACATGGAAATGCATCTCTCTCTCTCTCTCTCTCTCTCTCTCTCTCTCTCCCTCTCTCTATCTCCCATAGCGGTGACCTTGAAATGAAAAGAGAAGCCTACAGCCATCGTCATGGAGACAGGATGCTGCTCAAGCTAGGCCACTGTGGGAGAAAGAGAGAGAGATGGGGAAAGGGTAAAAACAGGAGAGAGAGAGAGAGAGAGAGAGAGAGAGAGAGAGATGGGGGGATGGGGAAGACATGGGGCAGTGTGACTGAGGCCAGAGACTGAACGAGTGGATGACAAAACCATGAAGATGTGATGCGAGAGAGAGAGAGAGAGAGAGAGAGAGAGAGAGAGAGAGGAATAGAGATTTTACAGATAATTTAAATCACTGGGACTTTAATTACATGACAATTAACGGATTAAGGATTCAATACAAGTTAAGCTCAATAAACAGCATTTGTGTCTTGTGTTAATTACCACAAAAATGTATTCTGACTCGTCGCTAATTTTCTTTACAAAAGTACAAATCTGGGTTACAGTGAGACATTTACTATGGAAGCGAATGTGCCAATCCATAAATGTTAAAATACTCACTCTTTCAAAAGTATAATCAAATAAATAGATCATTTGAAAATACACACTAAGCACAATGTGCACACAGCATCTTGCAAACTGTCTGAAAACACGTTAGCTTTCCTGGATCAGATGACTTCATCGGATTGGGTTCTGATCAGTGTAAAAAATCATCCATATTTGGGCAGAGAGACATGTGATTGGTGACTGTTACATATGAGTCATGAGCTGATGGGGAAAGGGGTGGGATTTGAGAGTAAGGGGTGTGGCATGAGAGAACAGGGTTGGCCTGATATTGAAAGGGGTGTGGCATGAGAGATTAGGGTTGGGCTGATATAGAAAGGGGTGTGACCTAAGATGGAAAGGGATGTGGTACATGACACAGACTCAATGATTACTCAAATGACACAGAGTGAAACTCATTCTGTGAAATCTCATGACTAATATCATGTCTGCATGCTATGCAAACCTTTAGTCATTGTTGTGTTTGCATGTGTAATTAGTTCTTATGTACAATTATTATGTTTTATTTATATTTACCATGAAAATTATTGCACTTCATTAAAAAAAATATTTCATTAGCAAATAGTTATGCATGATTGGATCTATTTCTCCTTCCGCTCATCTTAACACACAGACATAAGCGGTCACATTTTAATTAAAATCTAGTTTACTGAAAATGTTATTGTTATTATAATAAAAAAAAAATATTTAAATTAAACATCTTGTTTTCAAACATTGAAAATTATAAACAAAAAAAAGATAATTTGCAGTTTAAGCCTATACATGTATCAAATTGTGATATGTTAAGTATTAAAAAAATTAAATACAAAAATTTGCCATTTTTATCCTCAGAAATCGCAAAATAATAAAAAATAAAAAATAAATGAATCAATTTAATAGAGGTTTCTGTATTGGTGTCTATATTGTCTTTGATAGTACTTGGTATCGGATCGCAAATAAAAAAATAAAAAAACGTGATGTGAGTAAATAATGATTTTTATTTTTTATTTTTATTGAACTACCCCTTTAATTGTCATGAAAACAACATTACAATGCACATCAATTTAATGGTTCTAAAAAGGCTTTATATTTAATGCAAAACTTTTGATTTCCTTAGGTGAAATGTGATCTGGACATGTTTCATGAGATTCTCTCTTACAGCAGTAATTTCTCACAGACGGCTTGGAGGAGGAAGAAAGAACAATGTGTGTGTATCTGTGTGACAGAGAGAGAGAGGGCACATGCGCTGGCACAGGAAGTGAGGGTACTGTGATGGGTTAAGCTTCCTCTCTGTCTGTGCACAATAATCTGTTTTAGATTACTGTAATACAGCTGTCTTCCTCCACTTTCTCTCTCTCTCTGTCTGTTTTACTGGCAAAACAACCCCATCCTGTTATAATCTCCTCCTGCCAAGCTGCCATCACATTTAGATAAGACATGAAACTTCTGTTCCATTTTATTCCCCGAGTAATTTGCATCAACATGCGCATTAATCCAAACCATTCATTATCTATTTCAATCTGAGCAATCACACTCAAATTTGTTAATATAATGCTTCTTGCTGAGTTTTATTATCACCATTACAAATGAATAATCAACGTTTTAAAAATCATACTCTCCATAATTGTAGATTTAGACCAAATGTTTGAGAATGAGATTTATCTTGTTTTATCGTGTATAATCTCAATCATGCTGAGTTATTGATAAGAGAGTTGGAACCACAGGCTGAGAGCGAAAGGGGTGGTGTCTGGAAAATAAAGGGGAATGGCATGAGAGAAAAGGGATGGGCAGATAGATAAAGGGGTGGGCCCTGAGGTTGAAATGGTGTGGGGGTGAAGCCTGAGAGTGAGGGGTGGGGTTACTGGAAAATGGGTGGGATTTGTGAGTAAGGGATGTGGCATGAAAGAAGAGGGTTGGGCTGATATAGAAAGGGGTGTGGCCTGAGATGGAAAGGGGAGTGGTATTAAAAAGGGTTTGGTTAATAGATAAAGGGGTGTGTTTGAGATGGAAAGGGGTGTGGCATGATAAATGGGGGATGGGCGGATAGAGAAAGGGGTGAAGCCTGAGATGGAAAGGGGTGTGGTATGAGTGAAGAGGGTTACAGCTGATGGGGAAAGGGGTGGGATTTGATAGTAAGGGCTTAGGCATGAGAGAAGAGGGTTGGTCTGAGATTCAAAGGGGTGTGGCATGAAAAATGGGGGTAGGACTGATAGAGAAAGGGGTGTGGTATCAGAGAAGAGCGTTGGGTCAGCTGCAGAAGGGGTGGGATGTGAGTGAGGGGTGGGGCATGAGAAAAGAGAGTTAGATCAGAGAGAAAACTGAATGGGAGAAATATCAACCCTCAATATGGCAGCTGTAGGAATAGAGCCAATCATCTTATTGGTAAAGGCATTACTGGTCTTTTTGGTCTAGGACGTGTATGCATTAGCTGGAGCAAACTTAATAATTTTTCATTTTTCACGTGATTTGAGCTAAAGACACTATTGTCAGATTTTACTGGTGATTTTTCATATTTTATTGAAATGTAAGCAACCGTTCTGGTGAGTACTGTCTTTCCTCATTCATATCCATGCTTCTTACCATCAGACCACTATAAAAATATGTATAACGCCACTTCCGAAAAAGTTGGGACAGTATGAAAAATGTTAATAAAAACAAAAAGAAGTGATTTGTAAATTATATTCACCCTTTGCTATATTGAAAGCACCACAAATACACATAATATGCTGTTTTAGTCCTTCAAGAGCAACGATCATTCGAGACTTGCCAGAAGATGCTTCAGCAAATACTCCTGAACTTTGAGAACAATGTTCCCCAAAGACAAATTGGAAGGATTTTGGGCATTTCCCCCTCTACAGTGCACAAAATAGCTAAAAGATTCAAGAAATGTGGTCAAATCTCGGTGTGTAAAGGGCAAGACGAAAACCACTTCTGAATGTGAGTGATCTCTGATCTCTCAGACATCACTGTCTTAAAAAACATCTTTCATCTGTAATGGATATCATGAACATGGGCTTGGGATTACTTTAGTAAACCTTTGCTAGTCAACATCACTCGCCGCTGCATCCACAGATGCTAGTTAAAACTTTACTCTGTAAAGGAGAAGCCGTACATCATCACTGTCCAGTAGCACTGCCGGCGCTTCTCTGGGCTCGCTCTCATCTTAGATGGAAAGTAAAACAGTGGAACTGTGTTTTTTGGTCTGAAGAGTCACATTTCAAATAGTTTTTGAAAATCTCAGCCGTTGTGTTCTCTAGGCCAAAGAAGAAAAGGACCATCTAAGCTGTTATTAGCATCGGGTCCAAAAGCCAGTGTCTGTACGGGCCAGGGGTGTGTCAGTGCCCATGGCATGGGTAACTCTCACATCTGTGAGGGCACCATTAATGCAGACAGATATGTGCACATTTTGGAGCAACATATACTGCCATCCCTGCATTTTCCAGCAGGACAACTTCAAACCTTATACTGGCCGGATGTCAAGTGCATGGTTGTGTTAACAGAGAGTGCGGGTGCTAGATTGGCATGCCTGCAGTCCTGACCTGTCTCCAATTGAGAATGTGTGGTGCATTATGAAGTGCACCATATAGCAACGAAGACCCCGTACAATCGTGCAGCTGAAGAACCCGTGAATCTACATTATGGATGAATGGGGGAAATTCCACTTTATAAACTCAAACTTGTGTCTTCAATGCCCAAATGCTTAATAAGTGTTATTAGAAGAAATGGTGATGTTTCACAGTAGTAAACTCTTGACTCTCTCAACCTTTTTGGAGTGTGTTGCAATCATCTGATTGGAAATGACTGTAAATTTTAAAAAACCACAAAAAACAACGATGAAATTCACGAGGTAAAACATCATATAATGTGTAGTTGTAGTGATTTCAATACAGGAAAGGGTGAATATAATTTACACATCACTATTTTCTATTTTTATTAGCATTTTTCATATTGTCCCAACTTTTTGGGGAATTGGG
This sequence comes from Moxostoma hubbsi, assembly GCA_032164185.1. Taxonomy (NCBI): domain Eukaryota; kingdom Metazoa; phylum Chordata; class Actinopteri; order Cypriniformes; family Catostomidae; genus Moxostoma; species Moxostoma hubbsi. Next base: position 49,079,659 of record JAVLUX010000010.1, read on the forward strand.
GTTGTATGTATATGCAATATATGTCATTTCACTCACCGCAGGCCCAGAACATAGTTTGCTGTGTTTCTTTAAGTGGCTTGAATGAATATGTTTAAACTGTGTGATCTGCAATAACAGCTGTAAATAAAATGATAAAATAAGTTGCTGTATAAATCTATGACGAGAGATTTATGTCTAATGAGATTCACTGAGCCTACAGACGGGATTAAAGCGGGATTAAAAGAAAAAGCTGTTAAACCTACCCCTTTAAGACCCATAACATTCATCCCCTTAAACATGTCTGAGGACTGAGCCGCCTGTCTCTGTAGATGACTGTAAGATCAGGAAGGGTATTTTTAATGACAATAACAGGCAGGGCTAGACTGGTAATCTGTCATACCAGGCATTTTCCCGGTGGGCCGATGCACTTTGGGGCCAATCAGGGGCGAACTGGCCATCGGGAACCGCGAAAAGGGCCGAATGGACCGCGATAATCTAAAATGAGCCGCCGCGTTATGGACCACAAAATGGTGCCACGATATGCAGAAAAGGACAGCGAACATTATGACCAAAAACTGAACAAGTGCTTTGAAATTTGCAGACAAATCAGAAGTGTTCTGTTTTGATAATTTATTAATAATTTTGCACTGGACATATTATTGTAATCAGTAAAAACATCTGATCAAATAGTCATGTGTCATATGCCATTGGAAAGCTCTCAAAGAGTAAAATACAACCAGCCTACAAAAATATATTGAGTAATAGCGAAGTATATGTCTTTGACATACATGTTACATGTAAACAGGTGTTGCATATAAGCAGCATTTTCACTTATAACTTCACGAAAAATAAACAGCAGATAAAATATCACATACCATTACTTAGAGGAGTTAAATATCTTTACAACAAGCCCACACACAATGTAATCAGATTCACAGATCATTAGGTATCCACATAGAACATAATGTGCTCTCTGGCTAAAACATGTTAGTTTTCCTGGATCAGATGACTTCATATTTTTGGTGGAACTATCCCTTTTAACATGAAAACTTAAAAACAATGAGATAATATTTGAAGATAAGACAGATGCCAGGATTAGAGGAGAAAGCAACTGTGTAAAGAAATACAATATTTACTCCAGATGTTTAATCGTCCTATTAACCAATCATGATTGGATTACAGCCATCAGAATGCCCTGCTCGACGGGAAACAGCTGTAACTGGTTCATCAATGCGGATCAAGGACACATCTGGCCAAGGAGCTCTGATGTTCTTTTATCACTGTGAAAACTGGGAATAAAGCTGCAATGTCACTGTAGTTCCTGTATCCTCTGCCCACCTCATGAATTAACCTCAGAAATGTGCCGCTCCATCCCCAAAGAGCACAACAGGTGAGAAGAGAAGAGCTTTTATAAAGTCTAACGTTGATGTTCTGTTCCAAAACCTAGTGAGCTGCCTACGGAGTCAGTATATAAATATACTCATAGTTAATTATTAATTAGATAAAAGTAAATAAAAGGGACTATTTTAACTCAAATGTGTGTATACTACATACACTATAAACCAGAACGTTATGACCACTCACAGGTGAAGCGAATAACGTTGATCCTCTAAGGAGGCCAAATGTCAAGATCTGGGTAGATTAAATGTTAGGCAAACAATCAGTTCTCGTAGTCAACATGTTGAAAGCAGGAGAAATGGGCAGGAGTAAAGACCTGAGCGACTTTGACAAGGGCCAAATTGTTATGGCCAGATGACTGGGTCAGAGCATCTCTGGAACGGCAATGCTTGTGGCATTCTCCCGGTCAACAGTGGTGAATACCTACCGACAGCGGTCCGAGGAGGGACAACCCACAAACTGGTGACCGGGAGTTGGGCGCCCAAGGCTCAACGATGCGTGAGGCCAACGAAGACTATCCCATCTGGTCCACACCGACAGAAGGTCTACTGTGGCACAAGTCACGGTAAATGTTAATGATGGTTATGGGAGGATTGTGTCACAACACACAGTTCATCGCACCCTGCTGCGTATGCAGCAACAGACCAGACATGACCCCTGTCCACCATCAAATGCACCTTCAACGGGCACGCGAGTGTCCTGGACCTTGGAGCAGTGGAAGAAGGTCGCCTGGTCCGATGAGTCCCGTTTTCTTTTACATTACATGGACGGTGGTGTACGTGTGTGCCGTTTACCTGGGGAAGTGATGCCACCAGGATGCACTGTGGGAAGACGACAAGCTGGTGGAAGGAGTGTGATGCTCTGGGGAATGATCTGCTGGGAAACCCCGAGTCTCGCCATTCATGTGGATGTCAATTTGACACGTGCCACCTACCTAAACATCATTGCAGACCAGGTACACCTCGTCATGTCAAAGATATTCCCTGATGGCATCTTTCAGCAGGATTATGTGCCCTGCCACACTGAACACATTGTTCGTGGATGGTTAGAGGAACAAGAGTTCAAGGTGTCGCCCTGGCCTCCAAATTCCCCAGATCTTAATCCAATTGAGCATCTGTGGGATGTTCTGGACCAACAATTCCAATCCACAGTGGCTCCACCTTGTAACCTACAAGACTTACAAGATCTACTGCTGATGTTTTGATGCCAGATATCACAGGACACCTTCAGGGGTCTTGTAGAGTCCATGCCTCAGTGGGTCAGCGCTGTTTGGCAGTACACTGAGGACCAACAGCATATAAGGTGGTCATAATGTTTTGATTCATCAGTGTACATTTATACTTATTAGTCTTGCGTTATTCCTTTGGCATAGTCTGTACCATTTAAATAAATTGTGAGTCTCTTGTGTACTTCATGTGAGGAGTGCAATTTGTTGTTGCTACCTATGTAGTGCGTTCCAAATAAATGACTTATGAGGTTCCATTCCAGTTAGGATACAAGCAGCTCCCTAGATATTGGAACATGCTTTACTTCTGTGGCAGGTACCGTCACATCAAATGTGGGCCATTTTGTGTGTGTGTGTGTCTGTGTGTGTGTGTGTCTGTGTGTGTGTGTTATGGTGTTCTTATCTCTGACTTACAAGTGACAGTTCATTCAGTGGCTCTCAGGGGCCATCAGGGTCCTATTGAACTCATTCTTTCTTTTCTGTCCTTTATATCATCCTCTTTCTCTCTTTCAGCCTGAATGCTCTTGTCCTCTTGTCTTTCTCTCTCTCTCATCTGTCTCTCTCTTTAAGTGACAGCTGCAGCAACAGCAATTAGGTCAAGCTGTGCACTTGGGCCTATTTTAGGCTTCACTAATTTTGTAAAAGAATACATATTCTAGTATGCATATATCAGTGCATGTTTTTAAATTAAAGCAGAGCATTAATGCAAACCTAATTCAGAGCGAAAATAAATGCAGTTCTATATGTTTATGAATTCAGTGATCAAGCATTTCCATACAGACAGTGTTACGGTGTTCTTTAATGTCAACTTGAAATCAAAATGAGCCTATTTATTGACCCAATCAATGCTGGTCTTATTCCAAATAAAAACAATGTCTTTCATCTAAATGTAATAACTTTCTCCACCTCAGAAACAACTTTGCTTTTTGGCTGATGTCACCAAGCCCTCTTATTTTATTGAACCCCTTTCCTCCAACAGCCCTATGCATTGTGAGTACACCACATGCATATGCGACCAAATTTCATGCTTTGTGTATAAAATATGTCTGTTATTAGCCACTTGCCAGTAAATGTTCAGATTTCACTTGACGGTGACTGAGTTGTGTAGTGGTGAAGAACTTAATACGATCATTTTACTGAATAAAAATCTGTCATTTAAGAAGCTCAGCTGGATGTAGCCTCGTGTTTTACTGTGTACTGTGACTCGTAAGCATGCACTCTGATGGAAATTGAACTTATTTGGCTGCAGTGGGTCCTGAGGTGTCGTGATTGCGCTGTCACCATTGCTTAAGTTGAGCTGTGATATGCCAAAGTTACCTTTACACTGCATTTAACTATGTCAACTCTGATTTTGCTTAAACTTTTCCACGGACTGTTTTCACAACATTCTCCATTTTACAGAACAGCTACAGACCATTAACGTGCCTGTTGGACGTCTGTTAGAAAGTAAAAATGTTGCAAAACTCGAGAGGTTGTAGATTTTAATTTGAGAACTTTATGACACATTATGCATGTTAAAGTTTCCATTTGGCTCGTTCCGTTTATTTTGTGTCCAAAGAAGAGATCCACACATTATTAGTTCGTCATTTTGTTTCTTTTTTTATTATTTATTTTTAACCCCTTTTCTCACAATTTGGAATGCCCAATTCTCACTACTTATTAGGTCCTCGTTTTAATGTTAAAGCTGCAAAATCCTCCTATTACCAGACCAAGATTAACAGCACCACAGACACTCGCAGCTTGTTTAGACCATTCAACACTCTTCTCTGCCCTCCTCCTCCACCACCTGACACATAACTGACAGCAAAATACTAATTAGGTTACAACCATTAGCATTACATTCATAGCACCACACCCTGTCAAACACCTGTCTCCTCTATGCAACTCTTCTGTCTCTATGTTCTCTCCTCTGACTGACACTGAGGTCTCTAAACTCCTCCTCTGCAACCACCCCACCACTTTTTCCCTTGACCCCATTCCATCATTCCATCTCTCCATCCATCTTACCTGGACTCACACACATAATTAACACATCTCTACTTACAGGCACTTTTCCCACTACATTTAAGCAGGCTCGAGTAACCCCGCTGCTGAAAAAACCTGCACTTAACCCCACACAGATAGAAGACTACAGACCAGTCTCTCTCATTCCATTCATGGCAAAAACACTTGAAAGGGCAGTTTTCATCTCTCACAGAACAAGCTGCTAGATGACAATCAGTCAAGCTTCAAAAGTGGACACTCCACCAAGACTGCCCAGCAGTCTGTCACAGAATCGCTGAGACAGGTGAAAGCTGAATCCAAATCATCCGGCCTGATTCTGCTGGACCTTTCCGCAGCATTTGACACAGTCAACCATCAGATCCTACTCTCCACCCTCTCTACTCTGGGCATCACAGGAACTGTGCTTGACTGGTTAAATTCCTATCTCTCAGGTAGGTCCTTCAAGGTAACCTGGAGAGGTGAGGTATCCAAGCCACATCAGTTACTTACTGCGGTACCTCAGGGATCAGAGCTTGGGCCACCTCGCTTCTCTATATACACAACATCACTGGGACACATCGTTCAGTCACATGTATTCTCTTACCACTGTTACGCTGATGACACACAACTCTACATGTCTTTCCAGCCCAACGAAACCACAGTGACTGCATGAATCGCTGCCTGCCTGGCAGACATCTCGGACTGGATGAAGGAACACCACCTGCAACTCAACCCAGCCAAGACCGAACCCGTCTCGTCTTTCTAGCCAACCCAGCTGTTGAACACAACATCACTGTGCAGCTGGGTACAACTACAGTATCGCCTTCCAAAACGGTCAGAAATCTAGGGGTAACCATCGATAACAAGCTAAATTTCACAGACCAAGTTTCAAACTGCAAGATCATGTAGATTTACACTCTACAACTTCAGGAAGATAAGACCCTTCCTCTCTGAACATGCCACACTTATTATTACAACATACTATTCTGATGCTAGTGAAACTTTGTAGTATGGCACATTTCGTACCACTGTCTTCTTAAGATGATTCGCTTATGTTTTCCTCTTTTGTAAGTCGCTTTGGATAAAAGTGTCTGCCAAATGAATAAATGTAAATGTATATGTACTCACCACAATCTGGGTGGCGGAGGACAAGCCTCAGTTGCCTCCACTTCTGAGATTGTCAATCCACGCATCTTATCACATGGCACGCTGTGCATGACACTGCAGAGACTCACAGCATGTGGAGGCTCACGCTACTCTATGTCATCCATGCTCAACTTATCACACGCCCCATTGAGAGCAATAACATCTAATCATGATTACGAAGAGGTTACCCCATGTGACTCAACACTCCCTAGCAACAGGCCAATTTGGTTCCTTAGGAGACCTGGCTTGAGTCACTCAGCACACCCTGGATTCGAACTCACAACTCTAGTGGTGGTAATCAGCGTCAATACTCGCTGAGCTACCCAGGCCCTAATTTTTTTGTCTCTTATTTTATTTACGGTCAGTTGGTGATCAAAAAGAAAGAAAATATTAATGAATTGTAATCATACATTGCACGGATGAGAGAAAAACCACAGTGCAACTTCTCTCTCGTTAATGTGCGCTGCACTCATTCAACTGTAAACATTTGCATGCAGAGCTACCGGTTCTCTTAAAGAGACAGTTCCATTTTAGCGCTTGTTATACATATTAAAGTAAATACTTGTAAATCGTACAAATGTTGATAAACAATAATGTATCAAAATGTAGTAATGTAATAAGTATAATAAATATGCACATATAAATATTTAAAGGTACAGTCATCCATTATGAAATATTTTAACTTCAACAAACATTGCAAATATGGAAGAATTTCAGAAATAGTCTCGTGCCGTATTTTGGCCGCAGGGATTTTAACAAAACCTAATGTTTTTACATGGTACTTTTGATATATTAGCGTCTAAATTATTATTTTTATAATGCAATTGTGAAATTTGTACTTGTACTTTAAAAAAACGTGATTGAAATGAAAAAAAGAGAAATTTGAAATAAAATCTAGTCTCGAATATTATATTGCATCTTTATATATACTTTATATATATGTGAAGATGGCCCCTTCGAGGTTTGCATAATATCTTTTTCAGTTACATTTCGCTTACATGTCACAATAGTTTCTCCAACTTGTCTTGTCTGTAGAGGGTTGTTTTGCAAACTGCATTTCATGTTGACATAAAAGACCCTATGAAAAAAAATGGTTGCTTTTAGTCCATGTCTTTTAGCTTTGAGGCCATTTAAACGCCCCTAAATTTGACAAAATGATTTTGTCCCGCCCCAACTTCCTTTTTCAACAGGAAACATGTCAACACGGACAGTGAAATGTTTTTTTTTAATATCATGCAGGAGAATGGAAATGAAAAATGATGACAGGGCTAGTCTACTTTCTCTTATCAAGTTGAATTAATATTCATTTTGTAGAATATACTAGATTGATCCTTTCAAGAGGAATTACTAGGTTGAACAACTTGTGCTAATGCATTTAAATTGGAAGTAAGAGGAATTATCCACTGAAACTCTGGAAAAACACGACTGAAGGGTGTCACGACTCTGAGGTTATTTTCAGAATTCAAAGACTCTGATTAAAATGATCAAAGCCATTTTAGATGTTATAGATAGTTGACTTAAACCCATCAGTGCGATTTGATGTAGACTAAGATCATTTGAAAACATCTCTTTCATTGGTAAGAACGTGAACATGGTGTTTCTGATGTTGGTCATTATAAAATCTTACTATCTTATGGCACTTTTCCACAGAACGTTACGGTTCGACTCGACTCTACTCACTTTACTTTTCTGTGCTTTCTTTTCCACTGCAGTTTAGTGCCGCCTCAGTGTGGGAGGGACTATAGGCTGATCGTCATAGTTGCACCGCATCTACTGCCATGACATCATCTTAGACGTGACACAAAACAATAAACAATAACACGACCGCTAGCTGTTAGCTACTAGTTCATTGTGCTGCATAAAGCAGTTGTTGCATGGTGATTTTACACAAGTGTAACAGTTAAATTGGGCTGGTTGTTGAAAATATCTTGTTTATTGACCACGGCTTGGAATTTCAACCGAGGTGGTATTAAAAAAAATTCTGAAGTTATTGTTTACTCTTAATTATTTCTAGTTAGGGCTACAAATTTTGCACATACCAGGTCGGAGATTTTAAATATGATGTGATGTGCATTCAAGTGATTTTAGATGGAAAAAAATGTACCCATTTGCAATTTCATATTTACTTATCTCTTTTTTTCACTTTCTGGCAAAAACAGAACACGTTTTTATCAACAATGCAACAGTGACCATATATTAGGTGTATCATGCTTCATATATGTATTTTATCATTCTCGTGTGGCCACATGTATGAATGAATGAATGAATGAATGAATATGGTAAAATGCTGCATCTAGTTTCTTAGGTAGGTTGTAGCAGTTAGCATAAAAACTAACTATGAGCTATCACAATTCTAACATTCAAAAACAGCCTTTTGTAACTACTCTGTGATACTATTGTCAGTGTATGGACACGGAATATGTAACATTGACATAAATAGCAAAGCTTCCATACAAATGCCTGCATAGAATTAAAGAGGAAAAGAAGAGCAGATGTTGACCCTGATCTAAAATGCATTACACGTGGCATTTGACCAATCCTGCTCCGCAAAGTCTCCACAAGCGGCCTCATGGACAGATAACCACTATAAAAGCACACACACGCATGAATACATAGACCTAGAGCACCATAAGAGCGTCTGTGAGATGTGATGTTTCAGTGCATTTCATACAAGGCCAATGAAAACGCATTAATGAGTGTGAACGTTTCATAGAAAGGTCATCGGGGTGTAGAACAGGTTGGTTATCGGTTATGTTATCCAACTTGAATTGAGCATGGTGAATGAGCAATTAAGTGCGTTCACTCCTAAAATCTGATCAAAAGTTCAGTTTCAGGTTGCAGATGATATTTGGATCACTCAGTCTAAATCACACACAGAGATAAAGTAGTTTCAATCAGAATCGTGTATTCGAATAGACCATAGTATAATGGCAATTAATGGCAGTGTAAAATTACACAAAGTACTGTGATGTAAATGTATACACACACACACACACACACACATATTAGTGCACACACACACACACACACACATATATTAGTGCACAAACACTAACACACACACCAGCACACACTAACACACACACTCCATGCGTTCTTTGGGAATCAAACCCATGACCTTGGCGTTGCAAGCACTATGCTCTACTAGTTTAGCTACAGGAAGCTCACATATTAGTGCAAAAACACACACACACACACACACACACACACACACACACACACACACACACACACACACACACACACACACACACACACACACACACACACACACACACACACACACACACACACACACACACACACACACACACACACACATATATTAGTGCACACACACACACTCACACACACTTACATACACACACACACTATCACACACACACAAACATACATACAGACTCACACACACACACACACACACACACACACACAATAACACACACACACACACACATGCACACACACACACACACACACACACACACACACACACACACACAAAGGAAAATATAAATAAAGTTTGCTAGATTTAAAATGCTAAAATCAAAGGTGTTTTCTAAGGATGATTTCTCTCCAGTGAAGTTTCACGCACGTTTGGTCACGTACAGTACGGCTCACATATGCTCTACACTGATGTGAAACTCTATTCATGATGGGACCTGAATTTCTGAACCAGCGGCACATCTCTCCCATTGGGCTTTTCCCATAACCTTGAGCGACAGGCACGGAACTTAAATAAGTCCCTAAAGTAGATCACAAACACACACTCACTATAATAAAAGAATGCACTGCACAAACAAGAGTATATAAAAGAAACAGAAAAGATAAAGGAAAAAAGTGTCTGACAACTGCATAAATGTAAACTGTGTTTTAATGAAATAAATATGTAGTCTGTATGTGCTGCGTGCTACAAAGTGAATAGCGCTCTGCTCGCTGTCATCAGCAACAAACAGACGTGTGATGCTCATGATGGTGTTTTCTGTGTATGAGTCAAGGATCTCTAAAAGGATTGAACACTTTATGTGTCTTTATGTCAACAACAGTTGAGACCGACTCCAAACATTCACAAGCACTCACATATGAAGCGTGCAGCACATGCAAACTATATATAAATCACATCCTTTGCAGTTTCATAATCACACTAGGACATGTCATGATTTTAATTTGTGCGCTGGATGTTTACAGAATGACATTCATTTGCCAGATGGTCTCAGAGCATTTTTCCGAGCACGAGTACAAGTACATGAGCACAGTATCTCACCATCGGGACATCCCTAATTAGATGAGCATATTTTTGAGACAAAACAACAGCAGAAAGACTCGAGTGGACTCGAGTGTGGAAAGAACGAGGCTATTACACGCTCTAAGGTAACATTAAGGTAACTCAGAAATGGCCATATATGGAAAGCATGCAAATCACCTGCCTGCCTTTGAACAGACTGATTTTGAACTGAGGTCTTTAAAAGCGTGACTCCAGCTGTGCTGCTCCGTTTGATATGAAACCTTGAACAGTGTTTCATCTTCTCTCACTTTTTATAAAGATGAGAGTGCAGTCAAGCAGTGTTGTAGTCCTCAAGATCGGACCATATTTGCACGGTCTTGGTCTCATCATGGACTCGGACTTATTCCCCAGTCCAGTCGAGTGCCTTTTCAAAAAATCTACAGTGAAAGCTTTGACTTATCTGACGAACATTTTTGACTGATAATATCAGAGATCTTGACGTCATGTCTCGTGTTTCAATCTGCTGAGTATCAGAACTAGTGTTTCCCAGTTCACAAATAAATCGTTCTACTGTGTCGATTCTTTTCATCAAATTGGCCAAACAGGAAGTAAAAAGGTCTGAATCAATTGACTATTCAGTCCGATTCGTTCGTTGGATAAAGTGGATATTTACTTAGTCAACAAAAGACTGCTTTTTTGAGAAACTTCCATTGGTGCTGTGTTGTGTTAATAAGGGTTTGTTCACACCAAACATGTTATTGCGTCCTCCCATGCTGTTCAATTGTTTGTCGATGTAAACATGCTAAACAGATGTCTTTGACCATTGCGATATGTATCGCTGTGTTTTAGGCATCTCATGCAGGAGCCACACAATGTTTTTTTTAACGTTTTTTTGTCAAGTTAAAAAGAGCTTTAACTGTCTCGAGACATCTGTGTTACACACTTTTCCCTGATAAGAGTCTATTTGATGTATGTGTGTTTACATCTGGAAGACGTCTATTTTACATTGTTTGCTCATCTGCAATACATCTATAAGACATATGTCAATAAGTATATCTCATATGTCAATAAGTATATCTCAGATGTCAATAAGTATATCTCATATGTCAATAAGTATATCTGATATGTCAATAAGTATATCTCAGATGTCAATAAGTATATCTCATATGTCAATATGTATATCTCAGATGTCAATAAGTATATCTCAGATGTCAATAATTATATCTCAGATGTCAATAAGTATATCTCATATGTCAATAAGTATATCTCAGATGTCAATAAGTATATCTCATATGTCAATATGTATATCTCAGATGTCAATAAGTATATCTCAGATGTCAATAAGTATATCTCATATGTCAATAAGTATAGCTCAGATGTCAATAAGTATATCTCAGATGTCAATATGTATATCTCATATGTCAATAAGTATATCTCAGATGTCAATAAGTATATCTCAGATGTCAATAAGTATATCTCATATGTCAATAAGTATATCTCAGATGTCAATAATTATATCTCAGATGTCAATAAGTATATCTGATATGTCAATAAGTATATTTCAAATGTCAATAAGTATATCTCATATGTCAATAAGTATATCTGATATGTCAATAAGTATATCTCATATGTCAATAATTATAGCTCATATGTCAATAAGTATATCTCATATGTCAATAAGTACAGTATATCTCATATGTCAATATGTATATCTCAGATGTCAATAAGTATATCTCATATGTCAATAAGTATATCTCAGATGTCAATAATTATATCTCAGATGTCAATAAGTATAGCTCATATGTCAATAAGTATATCTCATATGTCAATAAGTATATCTCAGATGTCAATAATTATATCTCAGATGTCAATAAGTATAGCTCATATGTCAATAATTATATCTCAGATGTCAATAAGTATATCTCATATGTCAATAAGTATATCTCAGATGTCAATAATTATATCTCAGATGTCAATAAGTATATCTGATATGTCAATAAGTATATCTCATATGTCAATAAGTATAGCTCATATGTCAATAATTATATCTCAGATGTCAATAAGTATATCTCATATGTCAATAAGTATAGCTCAGATGTCAATAAGTATATCTCATATGTCAATAAGTATATCTCATATGTCAGTAAGTATGTCTCATTTGTCAATAGGTATATCTCAGATGTCAATAAGTATATCTCATATGTCAGTAAGTATGTCTCATTTGTCAATAGGTATATCTCAGATGTCAATAAGTATATCTCAGATGTCAATAAGTATAGCTCATATGTCAATAAGTATAGCTCATATGTCAATAATTATATCTCAGATGTCAATAAGTATATCTCATATGTCAATAAGTATATCTCATATGTCAGTAAGTATGTCTCATTTGTCAATAGGTATATCTCAGATGTCAATAAGTATATCTCATATGTCAGTAAGTATGTCTCATTTGTCAATAGGTATATCTCAGATGTCAATAAGTATAAGAGCACAGGGCTGCTAATCAGAAGGTCGCTGGTTCGAACCCCACAGCCACCACCATTGTGTCCTTGAGCAAGGCACTTAACTCCAGGTTGCTCCGGGTGCATTGTCCCTGTAATAAGTGCTCTGTAAATCGCTTTGGATAAAAGCGTCTGCCAAATGCATAAATGTAAATGTAGAAAAAGCTCTTGTCTTTAGACTCAGGCTTTACTGGTCTCAGTCTCGACTCGGACTTAATCTACTCTGGTCTCGGAGTGGACTCGGACTCAACCTACTCTGGTCTCGGAGTGGACTCGGACTCAACCTACTCTGGTCTCGGAGTGGACTCGGACTCAACCTACTCTGGTCTTGGTCTTGACCCAGACTCAACCTAATCTGGTTTTGGACTGGACTCAGACTCGACCTACTCTGGTCTCGGACTGGACTCGGACTCAACCTACTCTGGTCTCGGACTGGACTCAGACTCGACCTACTCTGGTCTCGTTCTTGACTCAGACTCTACCTAATCTGGTTTCGGACTGGACTCGGACTCAACCTACTCTGGTCTTGGACTGGACTCAGACTCAACCTACTCTGGTCTCGGATTGGACTCAGACTCGACCTACTCTGGTCTCGGACTGGATTCGGACTCAACTTACTCTGGTCTCGGACTGAACTCGGACTTGACCTACTCTGGTCTCGTTCTCGACTCAGACTCGACCTACTCTGGTCTCGGACTTGACTCGGACTCAACCTACTCTGGTCTCGTTCTCGACTCAGACTCGACCTACTCTGGTCTCGGACTTGACTCGGACTCAACCTACTCTGGTCTTGGTCTCGACTCAGACTCGAACAGCTCTGGTCTCGAACTGGACTCGGACTTGACCTACTCTGGTCTCGGACTGGACTCAACCTACTCTGGTCTTGGACTGGACATGGACTCGGATGAGCTGGTCTCGACTACAACACTGCAGTCAAGGTCAGGCTCTTCTCAAACTGTACAGAGAATGACCTTAAAAAGGTGTGTAAGGGAGACATGCTAGAATTCAGTCATACAATAGACTTTAGCACCATTTTTATTGTAGTTACTGTACAAATCTAGCCAAAATACCTGCATATATGTTAAATTCAAGACAAAACAGCTGCTTGATTTAAAAAATATAAAGTCTTGCAAAAGCCTTATCAGGGACTAACTCCATTTAAAATACCACCATAACTGAAATTCACAGTATAAATAGTTTATATCTTTCAACTAGTCCTTGAGATATAGGAATAGACTAGATGTAACAAAAATAAAATAAATCAAAGCCGTCCAATTGAAGCTGTCCCCAATATCAGTGTAACTGGCCTCATTTGTCGAGTTGCATGGCGAGATGAGTAAATGAAAGTCATCAAACTTTAATGTTCTGCTTTTAATACGCTCTCAAAGGACCAACGAGCCTCTTTCGAATTAAGACAGTGTCCTGGACTCACACGCAGGCACACAGACTGCTGGGGACAAGATGATTTAAAGAACAGCATGTGCTTAATTCCTAGTAAAACGGTCTTTGAGACCACGGGCATGGAGGCAAACAGGGTTCAAGAGAGATCCAGCCTGAAGAAAACAAACCAAAGCACATTGAATTCAGTGGACACTGGCAGTTCACAGACACTTTAAAGGTTTTATAATGAGGATTAAAAAAAACAAGTTTGCACTTAGCGTGAACAGCCCCTTATTTTACCATAAATTCTCCATTTCTGTTCTATTCTCAGACACAAAGAATGACGAATGAGCTACTAAAGCAATAAAGCAAAACTGACTATTTACACTGGCAGCCAAATCCAGGTAGAGGGCAAAATGCGGTGAAGATTTGCGATTGATTTATTGAAGCATGAACGCTGGTGAGGGTTTCATCCAGTGATGGGGAGGCCATCTGTGATGTGAAGGTCTAGTGATAAATCACACACACACTCTCTAGAGCACATGTACAGAAACAAACATAAAAACACACACCAAACCCTACCCTGTCATTAAAACAAAGCAGGTTCTCACACATAAACTAATTAAATTTGATTATGAAAAGAAAGCTGGACATGCTGTGCACAGAGGGGAAAAAAACCTCTTTGGGAAGAAATTGCTCATTTCAAATCCAGTTCAACATATTTTGTGATCCCACATCTTTGATTTGATTTATATCACTTAATTTGCATTATAATTGAGAAACGCCACACATATGGTGCTTGATTAGACATTGTACGTCTGGTTGAAAGTGTAGCTGCTGCATAATTAAACGTGAATAATAAACAAAACAAATCTGGAAACCTAAATCACCTAATCAGCTGACAGTCTTTTGCTAATGTTTTGCTCCTGATGGTTCACAGATGGCTTACAGCTGTTTCAAAAAACATGAACGTTTAACATAAAAGAGCCAGAGCAGCATTAGCAGCAATGAAAGGGATTAGGAAGAGAAAAGATTTCTCTGGAGTCTCTGAACCAAGAATAACCCTGAACAAAGAAACCTGGTCTCATAGAATTACGTTACTATTAGGGATGTGCCGATACTTTGGCCGATACGATACTGATTTTAACAAAAAACTATTGGCCAAAAGCAATGCTGATACTGATTATTTACCACTTACCTTATTTTGTCACAGATCACTGCTTTGCTCAGGAATGATGTTTTAAAAATGTACAAAGAGGTACAAAAGCTTTTGTTCTAACAATAAATAATTTCCAATGAACATGGACTGGATATGTTGAACACATAACAGGCCAAAATGTTAAAGAGAGTCACAATGAAAGATTAATAGAAGATAAAAATATGAAACATATTGAAAATAACATTTTTGCACTTCTGTTGTTGCAGTTCAAAACAACAGAACTTTTATATGTTTGTCCTGTATATAACTGAACATTGCAAATTCATTTTCATGTGCATTTATAAATGTCAACCACATCATGGTAAAATAAAAAGTTACCAAATAAACAAAATGGCCTTTTAAGTTCTATGGTGGTGTAATGGAATAATTAATGCCATCCAGACCACTAGAGGGCGCCGCCTGCTCACACAATGCTGACTGAATCTATTTTTAAATGCAGCTTTTGTAATCGTGCAACGCCATATTGCGATTTCCATCTTAACTAAATCAACCGTGCAGCCTTAATTGATACCATAACAACGTCTCAGATGTCTTCAAAGTGTTTTGGAAGGGTTTACCTCATCATGTAAAGGTTAGTGCTGCTTTCACAACTGTCATGTCTGTAACAATGTTTTTCCCCCATTAACGTGAGAATGAGAAATAATACAAATTAAATATGACATGTTCTTAGGAGTTCCAACCCTTCTACATTATGTGGCTACCATTATTTACGAACTATGCATTTTCATGCTTATAGCCTTTTTGCTGATGGTTTTCATTTGGTCAATAATTGGCTGATTGTCATAGTTGTGCCGCCTCTACTGCCGTGACATCATCTTAAACGCGGCACAAAACAATAAACAATAACACGAGCGCTAGCTGTTAGCTACTAGCTCATTGTGCTGCATAAAGCAGTTGTTGATGGTGATTTTACACAACTTCTAAGTGTTTTAGAAGCTTTCCAGTAGCTGGTCAATTAAATAAAGTGAAGCTTTCAAGCAGGGTATAGAGATAACGTAACAAAACGTACCATCCTCCATCGGTGACTCTAGCCAGGGCACTCTCCCTCCCGTTGCTCGCCGGTCTAGATAGTGTCCATTTGGTCAAACCGCTTCCACTTTTCCTTGATGGTTCTGTAGTCACTTTAAAAAACAAATCTGTACTTTTCCCTTCACTGTTGGTAGATCCGATGGTAGCCGTGTGTGGCCAACAGCTGAGACACTTCCTGAGAGACTTTTTCATTTCATTCGTCGCTAACGAGAGGACCATCTGCGTCTCGTTTATTGACCACAGCGTGGTTTTGCGCACAGCCATTTCTTTTCACAATTCGAAAGTCACATGAACAAATGATACTTCTATCGCTGTTGCTACCTTTAAAACTAGCGGGCTGATGTCCCATGTTGAAAATCCAGTGACGCTGGTAGTGACGATTCTCTCTGACCAATCAGTGATCTGCAGTTTTTTGACGTCACATTTAGTATCAGATCGGCTCTCTTGGAACCTCGACCGAGGTGGTACTAAAAAAAGTACCAGGTTCTATTCAAAGTGGAAAACCCCCAAAAAGTGAGCAGAGTCGAGTCGTACCGTGCAGTGGAAAAGCCCCATTAGAATGTTTGTCCCTAACATTCTGTCTAACATCTTCTGGGTTCCACAAATTACAGAAAGTCACATGGGTTTGGAACAACATGAGGGTGGGGAAATGATGACAGAACATTCATTTATGCTGAACTATTACTTTAAGGACACATGTCAGATTTGGACGAATCTGTAAATTAGAAGATAAGTTTAGCACCATTTCAGTTAGGATGCTGCCTATGAAGGTAGCTGACTAGTATGTAGGCACTAGACAGCAAGGCAGCTCACTAGGGTTTGGAAAGACACCTCTATGTTCATTTCTGACAGTTCTAATATCTCAAGTGTAGCATGAAATGTTCTTACAGATGATAAAACGAGTTCAGATGCTCTTCAGGAGGACAAATGTGGTTTTAACTGTCTCCTTTGTACTTCAGGTGCGAGGCGTAAACAGGCCACGGTCAAACTGCTAAAAATACATCTCCTTCCCTGTTTCTCTCTCACTCTGTCTTTTTTTGTCACATGTTTTTTTCTCCTCAGTTTCATACACTTCAGGGAAGTGAGCTTATAAAAGATTCATTTGTACCCCGAGGGCTCGTGACACCTTCATCACTTGTAGCTGTTTTCATTCAGGACAATGTGTACAAGAGGAAGACGTTTACTGTTCGATTCTCTCTTTAAAACTGTTATCAAGGAAAATCACGATCTTCATTGGAACAATCTGATATTGATTCATAAAATCCCAATATTGAACATTTACTCTATGCGAGTAAATCACTGGCATATGTTACCAAATTTTGCACTATAAAATATAAACTTTTAATTGTAATCACACAGCACGGATACAGTAAAGAAGCAGATAATTTGCGTTCAACCAAAATACTTCTGTGAGACACTCGCTGAACTGCCCCTATTCTTAAAAAGACAGTATATATATTAGGGATGCACCAAAGTATCGGCCGCCGAGATTTATTGGCCAATAATTGACCCAATTAAAACCATCTGTGTATTGGTAATAAGCATGAAAACGCAGATATGACCAATTGAATATTTCATATTTAAGTTTTATTCTTAAAAACACCATAAATGAACGTGACATTTGTGAAAGCGGCACTTTCCTATTGGCTACATGATGAGGAAACCAGCAGACTTTAACTTCTGAGACATCGGTTTGATATCCATTAATGCTGCATGATTGATTAAATTAAGACTGAAAATGCAATGTGTGTGAGTGTGTGTGTGTGTGTGTGTGTGTGTGTGTGTGTGTGTGTGTGTGTGTGTGTGTGTGTGTGTGAGTGAGTGTTTTCGGTCTATAGTTATTTGTTAAAATCGGTATCGATATCGGCCAAAAATGTTTGGTGCATCCCTAATATATATGCAATGTAATGTATGCAATTTCAAGACATCATATTTACGATGACCAAAATCGATCTCCAGGCCAACTGCCCTGTAGCATTGCCCTAAAACCCTAATACACTGCCCTGGTGCCAACACCGCACACTTCACCCATTTCAAAGGTCAAAAGGGAAGCTCAAGCTGAGGTATCACGTTATCTAGAATATCGAGTTTATATTGAATGTAAACATTACCTAGGTAGCAAGATACATTTGCGATAACAACTCATCGACTGTAACTGCCATGATGTACCGAGTGGTCTCTCCACTAACAGTGGGACGATGTCCTTTGACATTGGTTCTCGAGTGGTCCTGGAGGCCCCACAGCACTGCATAATTTGCATGTCACCCATTTGTGACACCCAATTTAAGTCTTGGTCTCCACTAATGAGCTGATGAGTTTAATCAGGTCTGTTTGATTGAGGAGACATCCAAAATGTGTCCTGTTAAGGAGCCTCCAGGACAGGTTTGAGAACCACTGTCCTAGGACACCGTCTATGAAATTTCACAAAAGCATGGAGAGTAATTTCTTTGGGCATTTCCGCTTGGTCCATTGGCATTTTAACGGATTTGTACTGTTATTTTTCACAAACCTGTACTATTGTGTGCTGGATACATATCCTGACAAGTTTGGCGAAACACCTCCTTTGACGTTGGCCTTGGCCCACCGATTACCCTGGTTGGCCTTGTTTGGCCTAAGGGTAATCGGCGGACCATTGGCCATTGGCCGTTGGCCCAGAGAAAGTCCCCAGGAGGCACGATGAAGCCCCAGAAGTGACAGTGGGAATGCAACTGGCCCTGACATGCATTAGCACACCCTCATTTGGACCGAATGTGGAAACACGGCTATTGATTAAAAACGAAAGATAAAAGAAAATTTTAAAAGATAGGCCGAAACTATTTTTGCCGCATGGCTCACACTGAACTCAGCAGCTCTAGGTGAAGCAGAAAACTAAAATAATCAGGAGATTATAGAACAGATGCAGAAGCAAATAACCACTATTTACACCAAACCTACTATACACTACAATTTATGTGTCTACATACAAACAAACACAAAATAACCAAATAAAGAAAAGAATAAATAAATAAATAAACTGCAGGACTTTTGCCACAGATGGGCCACTTCTATTAAAATCAATGGGAGAAATTGGGTCACCTGCTTTACAGGTAAAAGAGCCAAACACCTTTAAATAAAGACATCGCCTGTCAATCAACTCAAGAATGCACATGCGCATTAGCTGATCCAGCCTGAAGATTTTTTAATGTAATCTGAGGTAAAGCAGCACAAATTATGATACTACTGGTGTCAGATTTTAGCGGTGACTTTAAATATATTCTTTGATCGTAATCATGACCAACTGCAGATAGGAGCTGTACTTTTATGCCGCTTGTTTACAAAGAAAATAGTTGCCCAGCCTGCCCAAGGGCGTTCCAAAAATGAGCACAGAGTGGACTGACTTGCCTTGAAAGATGCTTTGATATATTAACCAATCATGAACAAGTATACTGATAAACAAGTGCAAGTGACTGCCCAACCTGTAATACCTGACTGTAGCCTTCACAATCCTCAGTAAGAAGTAACTGGTAACCAGATTTCATTTTAAAAGCCCCTTGTCATTGAAAAGCGTCAGCTTCTGAAACAGATGCTGCTGTGACACCTGATATAGCTCGTCTAGAGGCTAAATGTACAGTTTGGTAAAAAGGCATCTTGCACACATTTCTATTCATTTAATCTACATTATTAATGAAGTTCTCAGCATGACAGTATGGAATCTGCTCAGGGTTGAATATAGAACATCTTATTTAAACACATCGCTTGTGGCAGTTTTACAGCCTGAGTGGTAGGAACGGTCTGTGCTGGAGTGAATATACTCGCAAAATTTACATTTGAGAGACAGAGAGCGAGAGAGAGAGAGAGAGAGAGAGAGAGAGAGAGAGAGAGAGACTATTTTAATTGTCGAGCACACAGAAAATCTGAAATGACAGCAAATTACAAATTTCAAATCAATGTGAAACAGATAATTACACTGTGAATGTGGTGACAGAAGGTCAAAAATTCAAACCACTGCCCCCTTATTAGCTCAGTATAAAAACAATTGAAGTCAAATGGAAAGTCCCAACCGTGATAGAACCACAAACATGTGTGTGCGTGTGTGTGTGTCAGGGACGGATTATGACTTGCAAAGGCCTGGGGCCTATTATCTCCAAGAGCCCCCCTCCAAAAATTGTTGTTTGGGGGGTTTGTTTATGGCCAAAAATTTTTGAGCGGGGGGATCGCCAAACCAGATCACACAACAAGGGCCCCTAGGCACTGGCCCCATTGGCCCAGTCAGTAATCCATCCCTGGTGTGTGTGTGTCTGTGTGTCTGTGTGTCTGTGTGTGTGTGTGTGTGTGTGTGTGTGTGTGTCTGTGTGTCTGTGAGTGTGTGTGTGTGTTTCTGTGTGTGTGAATGTGTCTGTGTGTGTGTGTCTGTGTGCGTGTGTCTGTGTGTGTGTGAGTGTGTCTGTGTGTGTGTGTGTGTGTGTCTGTGTGTGTGTGAGTGTGTCTGTGTGTGTCTGTGTGTGTGAGTGTGTGTGTCTGTGTGCATGTGTGTGTGTGTGTGTGTGTGTGAGAGAGAGAGAGAGAGAGAGAGAGAGAGAGAGAGAGAGAGAAAACAGCCTTAGGTTTTCTAGGACACTTAACTGTTGCCACGAGGATGTAAGTGCAAATGTTTTTTGTGTGTATGCGAGACATTTGAGCGAAGGATATAATTTCCCAGCCCAGTTTTTGGTTGCACTGCCCTATATTATGCCTTACTTTCCTTTTTTATATCATACAACCATCAAAATGATATATATGTTATCGTAATGTTTTATATTACACATAATTAACATTTAACACAGTGCTAGCAACACCAAGGTCATGTGTTTGATTCCTTGGGATCACACAAACTGGTCAAATGTAAATATACACTCACCTAAAGGATTATTAGGAACACCTGTTCAATTTCTCATGAATGCAATTATCTAATCAACCAATCACATGGCAGTTGCTTCAATGCATTTAGGGGTGTGGTCCTGGTCAAGACAATCTCCTGAACTCCAAACTGAATGTCAGAATGGGAAAGAAAGGTGATTTAAGCAATTTTGAGCGTGGCATGGTTGTTGGTGCCAGACGGGCCAGTCGGAGTATTTCACAATCTGCTCAGTTACTGGGATTTTCACGCACAACCATTTCTAGGGTTTACAAAGAATGGTGTGAAAAGGGAAAAACATCCAGTATGCGACAGTCCTGTGGGCGAAAATGCCTTGTTGATGCTAGAGGTCAGAGGAGAATGGGCCGACTGATTCAAGCTGATAGAAGAGCAACTTTGACTGAAATAACCACTCGTTACAACTGAGGTATGCAGCAAAGCATTTGTGAAGCCACAACACGCACAACCTTGAGGCGGATGGGCTACAACAGCAGAAGACCCCACCGGGTACCACTCATCTCCACTACAAATAGGAAAAAGAGGCTACAATTTGCAAGAGCTCACCAAAATTAGACAGTTGAAGACTGGAAAAATGTTGCCTGGTCTGATGAGTCTCGATTTCTGTTGAGACATTCAGATGGTAGAGTCAGAATTTGGCGTAAACAGAATGAGAACATGGATCCATCATGCCTTGTTACCACTGTGCAGGCTGGTGGTGGTGGTGTAATGGTGTGGGGGATGTTTTCTTGGCACACTTTAGGCCCCTTAGTGCCAATTGGGCATTGTTTAAATGCCACGGCCTACCTGAGCATTGTTTCTGACCATGTCCATCCCTTTATGGCCACCATGTACCCATCCTCTGATGGCTACTTCCAGCAGGATAATGCACCATGTCACAAAGCTCGAATCATTTCAAATTGGTTTCTTGAACATGACAATGAGTTCACTGTACTAAAATGGCCCCCACAGTCACCAGATCTCAACCCAATAGAGCATCTTTGGGATGTGGTGGAACGGGAGCTTCGTGCCCTGGATGTGCATCCCACAAATCTCCATCAACTGCAAGATGCTATCCTATCAATATGGGCCAACATTTCTAAAGAATGCTTTCAGCACCTTGTTGAATCAATGCCACGTAGAATTAAGGCAGTTCTGAAGGCGAAAGGGGGTCAAACACAGTATTAGTATGGTGTTCCTAATAATCCTTTAGGTGAGTGTAATGTAAAAGCCCTGAATGCTTTTAAATAAGGCAGGTGATAATAAACAGCTTATGTTTTGTGTTTTTATTAAGGGTTTCAGCTATTCTCTGTATATATTAGTGATGTCCTGATATCACAGCATGTTGTTTTATTTTGTTTTAGCAACTGTTTTTTAAAAGGCATAATCAAGAAAGCATTTTTTAGCTGTCACAAATTGATCAAAAATAATGTTTTGTTTTCGGTATTCCTTATTTGACATTGTACTATTATTTTATCATCAAAAGGCTAAATAAACAAATTAAATAAAACTTTTATCAAATTTAAATACAACAATTAATTTTCAACATAACATTGCATTATTTCTAATCACATTTCTATACAGATCCTCACAGCACAATCAAAATACAATATTGGAGTTATGTTTATCAAATAAAGTGCTGCACTAGATAGGGCCCATTGATTTCCATGATGTGGAAAACACGGTCGGAATCACAGAATCCAGTCATAAAAACCAGAAAGCATGGAATGTTGCGGAATTTGACATATTTGAGATTAATTTAATGTATAAATGAACAATTAATCAAATCGTGATATGTCCTAGTGGGATGATTAAACCACAAAAGGATAAAACGTAATTAAACAAATATATACGGTTTGCATAAGCTGCATGCTTCAACAGTAAGTGAATGTGAGAAGCTGCTGCTTACACACTAACTGCATCATTAACATCACAGACACTCTGTGTGTGTATAAATGACAAAGAGAAGATCACTTTATTCACTGTGAAGCGTGCAGCACACGCAGACTCTATATTTATATAATTAAGTCATAGCCTTTTGTGGTTTAATAAGCACATTAGCACATATAGTGAACTCTTTTTCCGGAGGTGAGAAGGGAAGTTGTCAATAATGTCTGATTTTCCGCCAAAATAAAAGCTCCATTTAAGAAGACGTGCGAAATTGAAAAAATGCGACTGAAATTTACAGTATTACTTCTGTATAGTAAAATTAAATATTCAAAGTATTAGTAGTAGTAATAATAATATATAAATTATAATTACATTATATTTAAGCAATATCCACTGATCTATATATATAACTTGATTGCTCATGACCTCACAACAGTGAAGCTACTGCGCCGCCATCTTGGTATTCCCTAACATTCTGTATTCCTATGGGTCTCAATGGGAAATCGTCTGTTTTGGTGAGTCATTTTTACCTATCCAGTCACATTAAAAACATTTTTTTAAGTCTGCATATAATGCATCACAATGCAATCTTCCTAAATATGTAATGAATTATTTATTTGGATACTCTAATTTTTTCCCCTGCTTATTGTAAGTGTTGCTCTTTATTGCAGCAGCATTACGTTCAGCGGCGCACGCGTTACTTCAATAGAAACAAGTTTAAGAAACTGAGGTAAGATATCAGTAGACATTTTGTTTTGCAGCTTTAAAGTTTTATTCTGAATACATAATTATGCTTTGTAGCTTTTGTTTACGTGGAACGTGCATTGTGGTTATTTTCTGAGGCTAAATGAATATTAGCTATGCAGCTAACGTTAATTTAGGAAAATAACCACAATGAATAACAGGATAACTCACCAAGTTAGCTTTTTTGGTCAAGTTGAATATCTACTTGCAGATCAACACCGGTTACACATGGTGAATATAATGTGGGCTTGCATTAATCCTCCGTGTGTGATTTGTACTTTTGCGGTGCAGACCTGAATACGGCCCAGCTCACGGGCAACATTTCTAAAGTGATCAATTGGAATTGACGAGGAGCAGGGCTGGACTGGTAATCTGGCAACCGGGCATTTTTACAGTGGACCGACGCACTTTGGGGCCGATCGGGTTGGAATGGCCATCAGGAGAACCGTGCGGGCCGCTGTTTCGGCCACGATAAGCTAAAATGAGCCGCCGTGTTAGCGAACATCATATTCTGTCATCATATACTCAACCTCATGTCCTTCCATATCCATGTGAGTTTCTTTTGCTGAACCTCCAAAAAGGTATTTTGTATACCATATGTAAGTAAATGATGAGCAAAATAGCTTGTTTTGGTCACCAGCGACTTGGAAGGACATGAGGTTGAGTAAATAGCTGTGCGTATGATCTTACGTAAATTGGTGTATAAAGTTCACACTAAGGGTTTAGTATCTACTAGTTAGTTTGTAACTAAGACGTGCTTAATTTGGTTGCTCCACCTGGTCTTAAGGCAAGTCTTCACTAGTAAGTCGTAAACTCTCTGTAAAGTGATGCGTAGTCGCATAATATTTGTTTACCTGCATTGATCCAATAAGCAGCCTCCATATTTGTACACAGAAGTATTAAAAGTCATGAACTTCAATTTGATTTTGTTACGGTTGATGTTCAAACCTTGTTTGCTCACGTAACGGTCACTGCGGACGTCACAAGAGCAGCTCTCTTCAGAGACATATTTTGATAATTAAAATATTATTTTTTTATTTACATTTTATACTTTTATATTTGTATAAAATATTTCGATTTTATACTTTTATATAATTTTAAATTATATTAAAATCACACAAAAAAATATGCAATATACTATATTACGTGAATATATATTAAGTGCCCCCCCCCCCTCAGTTTGCTTAATATATTTTGTTAGTTATATTATACTTACATGCCGTCAAATCTGGCGAGTAAAAACAAAAACATATTAGCCAGTGACGCTTCTTTCTCCAACATGACCGTAGAGGGTTGAAAGGATCTACTTAAATGTACTAAAACAGCAAAATGCTGCATTTTAAATACTATTATTACATGCGGATTAATGCCGACAGCACAAAATCTACTGATAAAACTAAAATTGCCTATCAGAATTGAGTAATTACAATTATTCGTATTTTGTGTGGCCAAATGAGAAATGGGGGGTTTGGTTCGCTGGGGTTGCAGCCTTCTTTTTTGTCCTTTGCTGATCACATGCCTGTTGTTGAACGGTTTGATGCTGAAGAGACGCTTAAATGTAAGGTTATTTCTTTCTCGTAAATATCAACATCATAATGTATATCAAAATGATTGATGCCTGTCATGCAAAACATGAGCTTATTGTCTGTTTTTTTATTCCATCAGTTACACCTGGTCTGAGTCTTCCCTAAATAGGTAGTTTATACGTAGGGTTACGTCCTAACGAAGTTTAATGGTGCAACGCTCAAATATTTAGTAGTGCATAAATTGTGACTTCATGCCCATTTATGCCACAACTAGGCGTATACAGTAGCCGATACAACCGGCCCCTGATCTTTATATCAAACTTTTCATTTTTCTTCTTTTTTCTAGTGCGAGCTTGAGTTTTCCTAAGCCGTTTGGAGTGTGATGCGGCACGTTTCCTTGGCAACGAAGTGGAGCCTGATGTTAGTGCAGCTTTCTGCAATGCACTTTTGAGTATGAAGATGTGACTGTTGTGTGGTTCTAGGTTGAACATGTGTGCCTCAAGTTCCTTGAGTGCAGAACCACCATGGAGTTCCAGAACCTTCTCAGCTGTCTTGCAGGCTTTCAGGACGCTGTCTGACGGTCTGATAAATCCACCTCGGGACTTCATGTCGATCGGTGTGTTCATCTTGGGAAGAGCTCTCGACTCTGAGTGCTGATAAACAGGTAGTGCACTGAATCATCATCATAGTTGTTTTAACTGCAAAGCCTGACATGTGCCCCACCACAGCCTCTTTGAACATGAGCTGGGACGACATACAGTGATGTTTTTCTCTGTCTTCTGTTTCAGGCTGAATGTCACTTTGCCCGAAATGCTGCATATCAGAAGACGTTGCCTCCAGTGTCCGGTGGAGAACAGCTGCCACTAGCTCTGATCAGCTTGATGTCTTGCTGCCATTCTTTTGAAAGCTGACTTGTGAAGGATTGTTGTTAAATGCATTAGCAGATTAGTCCCCACATATCTGCACATTTGTATTGTATTGTTCAGTTTAAGTCCATTTTTGTGTGTACTTGGGAAGATTTTGTTATTGAACAAATAAATATGTATGATTTCCTTGAGTGTGCATATGTCAATAAACTTATTTTTGATTATGATTTAAAAGATCAGGCGATTGTTATAATATAATAATAATTAAATGCTCACAAGCTGGTATGTGCATATTCCAGAAATTAATGCAAATGGATAATGAAGGTAAATTAATTTATGTGTATATATATATACACATACTGCATATGAACTTTGCTTAAATGAGTTCACATTTACTATAATCTAGTAAAACATTTTTAATAATGTTGGAAAATTATGCAGATGTATAATATGTCCACATTATGAACAATGAGCATCAACAGGTTTAAACTATGAAGGCAGAGAAACGTTGCATCCTGTAACAATCTGCAGATGTTGAAGCTCTTCATTTGATAATGCAATGGTATGTGGAAAAGTAATTGTAACTCTGTTCTTATTTGATTAAACTTCTATGAATTAATTTAATTAGACATTTTTTTAATGAGAAAATGTAATAATAATTGTATAATAATTATTTAAGCAATATCACACGAGTAAGAGTGCGATATGGCCCTACATCAGCACTGCTGTGATTCGGCCGCAGGCCGAGTGTCGAAGGTAATCAGAATCTGCCGTTGTTGATTCAAAACAAATGATGCGTCCAAACCTCCATTAGCCATTCAAAACGTTCACTTCAGAAATAGTAACACGGCTTGTGCTGTTTCTAAGTGGTGTGGTGGTGGCGTAGTGGGCTAAAGCACATAACTGGTAATCAGAAGGTTGATGGTTTAATCCCCACAACCACCACCATTCTGTCCTTGAGTAAGACACTTAACTCCAGGTTGCTCCGGGGGGATTGTCCCTGTAATAAGTGCACTGTAAGCTGCCTTGGATAAAAGCATCTGCCAAATGCATAAATGTAAATGTAAGTCATTGGATAAACAAGGATATACGGATAGGATATATAGAGAGAGAGAGAGAAAGATAAAGAGAGAGATGGAGCGTGTGCGATCACCTGTTGCCACACCCAATCAGAGATGCTGTCAGCTTTCTCAGTGGAATATAGATGTCCAAGCAGGGTATTCCTCTCTATTTCGGGGTAGCTGGTGCACAAATGTCATTCATTATAGAAACAGCGATGTTCTCCGCCATTTTAAACCGTTTGTGTCCAATGTGGAAACTCACAGAGCGCTGTTCTATGTAAACAATGACTAACGGATTCACTTCATGTCACCAACTGCTCATATTACACACAAAAATGATCTTTTGCCGCCACCTGCTGGCTAACATATGTAATGTCAACAAATAAAGACAGTAACTCCTAACAGATCTGCACTGCTCTTACGCCTTAGTTTAGAACAGCACGAACACAAGCGGAGTGATGCACACATACAGTGAAGCATCCGAGTGCTGATGCTGTGCACCGTAGAGTAACTGCTCAATCACGAGTCCGTGTGATGCTCATGTTTTGATGTTTGAACAGTCGGCTTCACACAGTCACTTTGAGGCGTGCAGCACATGCAGAATGTATGTTTCATTCAATTGCATCTTTAAAGGTTTAGTAATCACACTAGCACATAACATAGTTTTAAATTGCACTGAATGTTAAAACAATGACATGCATATGTCATATGATATTGGTGTTTGGTATCAGAGCATTTGTAAAAGGTACGAGTATGTAAACGCAGTATCGAACCCGACATCCCTAGTGCATATATCAGAATTATATCAGCCATCGGCCACCCTGCTCACTAGATATCGGTTTAGCCATTGATCACTGAAAAAACACTACTTAATAATCCATCATTTAAGATATATTTCTGACTGCAAACCACATTTTTGCAACAGTGTGAAATATACTTGTTAAAAGCAAGTGTCAGCTTGCTAATAAACGGACTGATGAATGTATTTACCAAATGTAAGTCTCTCTCTCTCTCTTTCTCCACCTTCTTCAAAAGTGTGATTTTTCATTCAGTGCTAATTTGAGAAAGACAAACAGCTGCGGGCTCTCAGGACAGCCTGCTTGACATTTTCACAGCTTCAATTATTCACACATTTGACAATACATCCGACAGCCCAAAAGGGTAACGCAGCTAAATGAATAGAGCGTGTTATTTTCTCTTTTCTCTCTTTTTTGTCTCATTCTTTTTCTCTTTCCCTCTCATGTCTTTCTTTCAATCTTAATCTGTCTATCTAGAATACATTCTTCTTTGAAACATATTAAGGTCAAAATCACCATATTTCATCAAGTGTCATTCAGAACTAGAGTCAGAGCATCATTCCAACTTTGCAGTACATTTTTATCCGGTCATTTTTGACCCGGGAGAGGTAGATAATTTTTAAATACCACTGTAAAGAAGTTCGCCCTCACGGGCAAGGAAGAGGCGAGGAACCGGCTTGACATATAAATGATAGTTTTAATGGAAAACTCAAAATACAAACACATAACGGACAACAACGGACATGTCCGTAAACGATCTCTCTCTCTCGCACCACCTTCCGCGATCGGCCTTTATCCCTTTCGGTGGCTTGATTAGCCCAATACAGGACCGGGCGTGTTGAGTCACGACCCGGCCCCGCCCACCACCGTGCCACACACAACCACATCGTTTTCAGTACCGGAACCAAACTTTGTGACTTTGTCGAGACTACCAAAATACACTTTAATACAATTGTTTAAGAGATATAACCTTTTAAAAAGGGTTAATTTTGTCCCGGAAATCAATTGTGGCTTTACACATGATATTATATTGATTTTTTTGTACATTAATGAATTCGATTTTTTCTTATAAACACTTCAATTATATTTAAGCTCTTTCCCATACTCTCTAACTCACTTGTTTTGTCTCTCACTGGGACTGCATCTTGTTTACAAACACACACACACACACCATTTTTAGGTCGCCGTGACAAGTCAAACATAGTTTGAAACTTCTTGAGATCCCTGCCTTTGGATCTGTGCTCCATCAAGCTGTGCTTGTGCACAAGACCGTGTTCTCATCTTGTGCTGTCTGCTGTCAGTAAGTGTGGTTTGTTCTCTGTATAAGCTGCTCGTTGCCTATACAGCTGGAGTTACACTTACTGCCCCCTGGGGAGAGCAGGTGGTACTGCAAGCTTGAGTTCTCAGATGTAAGGAATATTCCTTATTAATGTCCGGGACATGATTAGTTGCGTACATTTTTTAAACAGTATTTATAATTAATCGAATGAACACGATAAATAGACAGCACTACATTTTACATGTATGAACAGTTAAGAAATTATAAATGACTTTGGGTTACGAATTTTTATAAGCTTGAATTCCACCGGGTAAAATTTGACCCGCGAATGCTAAACGTTTTTGCAGATTCTGAACGCAATACTGGAGGGACATATTGACCATTTATTAAATCATGTTAATCATATTTATTTTATTACAATAAAGTAAACGTATTGATGAATTATAATTAATTGATCTACTTTGGTTTGAATCAGATATTGAAGTTTTTTGTTTTTTGCATCAAAACTAAAGTACTCAAAAATATTCTCCATTTCTTAATTTTTCCATTCTCTGATCAAAATATACATTTTTCACTGCAATTATTTATTCAGTTTAATTATTAATTTGGATTAATAGTTTAATATCCAAGGTTGTGGTTTACAATGCAGTATATGTGGGTAGAACTTGCGATTGCTGTAATATGATTTAATAACAAATTGATGATTTGAATGAATAAATATAATATGGCTGTTTTTGGAGCTCGATCCCGTCCCATTGCGTTTATGATCACTAGTCCCACATCTTATATCAGAAGCTTCAAGCATCAGACAGTACTCGGATTATAAACATTACTTATAAGAGTGTTTAACCAATATTGAGTTGAATTTTGATATCATTTTTATGTACAATGTATATGGCAAATCAAATCATGTGAAAGTTGGCTGGAAGAGACTCCAGAGTGCTGAAGAACGGCTCTTGATAATATCAACATTTCAAAAGATGCTTAAAAAATAAGCAGTTTTCACCCTCATGTAAGCTCACTGTCATCTGTCTATCTTCACCCACATAGCTGGAGTTTGTGTTTCACAGTGAAACAAGAACACAGACTTTTTTCATTTATCTGCATCTCTCTCTCCTTCTGATTGATGCAATGCTGTGAAATCAGACAGACGATCTACAGGACGAAACGCTCGTCTCCATTTCTGCAGATATTCAATACAAGGAAGTGCATAAATAATGTAGAGGCCGGCAATGCTCTGCTTTATCATCTGGACGCTTTTCTGTCCGCATAGTGTTGTCATTACAACGACACGTCCTTCGTTATTACACACAGCAGACTTCCATTAGCAATTAGGCCCTATATTTGTCCATGCATATGTAGGTTAGAACCATCAGAACTGTGATTTGTTTTATATTTTTACAAAATCACTGCTGGGATTTAAAAGTCATTTGAAATCTAAAACAGTATTCCCTCACGGGTCTGACTGACACCAGAGAGAACAGTGACATTACATTTTTTAAATGGGACAAAATTTAGTGATGTTAGTAAGAAAATTATAATTATTATTTACTCTGAATACACAGTAACATAAGCAGGAATTATAATAATATAATAGGTGATACTTAACAATAAAGTTGTATTTGTTAACATTAGTTAACATGAACTAACAATGAACAATAGTTTTACAGCACTTCTTAACGCTCCTACTGCGTTTGGGTCATTTTTGACCTGGGAGAGGTCGATGAGATTTTTTAAACCACATATGGGAACCGAACTTTGTGACTTTGTAATACAAATAATAATTTTTTAGTTTTTTTTTTTTTTTCTCAGATAAGTAAGAAGTTCATTAGTTTAAGAGATAAAACCATTCAAAATGTTTTTTAAATGTTTTGCTTTCATGGATCAAAATCAATTGTAGCTCATGACATTCTATAGATTTCTTTTGTACATCTATGAATTAGATTTTTTCTTATAAGCACTTCACTTAAATGTTACCTCTTTCCCATACTCTCTCAGTCACTTTTTTTGTCTCTCACTGGGACTGCAACTTGTTTACAAATATGTATACACACATACACACACACACACACACACACACACACACAGTCATGCACAGACACGCACAAACACATACATACACACATATACAGACAGACACAGACACACACACACACACACACACACACACATATAATCACACAGACAGAAACACACACAATCACACCCAGACACACACACACACACACACACACACACACACACACACATATATACAGTGACACACACATACAGTCACACAAATAGACACACACACATACACACATATACAGTGACACACACATACAGTCACACACATATACACACACATACAATAACACATACACATACACTAACACACACACACATATACAGTGACACACACATACAGTCACACACACACACACACACACATACATATACAGTGACACACACACACACACACACACAAATACAGTGTTTATATATCTGTCCACAGTTGGACAAACTGTCTATAAATGGAGATGATTTAGTACTATAGGTACTCTCACTAGAAGTGGCCGTTAGATATTCATCTGTCCACAGTTAGACAAACTGTCTATAAATGGAGATGATTTAATACTATAGATACTCTCAGTAGAAGTGGCCGTTAGATATTCATCTGTCCACAGTTAGACAAACTGTCTATAAATGGAGATGATTTAGTACTATAGGTACTCTCACTAGAAGTGGTCGTTAGATATTCATCTGTCCACAGTTAAACAAACTGTCTATAAATGGAGATGATTTAGTACTATAGGTACTCTCACTAGAAGTGGCCATTAGATATTCATCTGTCCACAGTTAGACAAACTGTCTATAAATGGAGATGATTTAATACTATAGATACTCTCAGTAGAAGTGGCCGTTAGATATTCATCTGTCCACAGTTAGACAAACTGTCTATAAATGGAGATGATTTAGTACTATAGGTACTCTCACTAGAAGTGGTCGTTAGATATTCATCTGTCCACAGTTAGACAAACTGTCTATAAATGGAGATGATTTAATACTATAGGTACTCTCACTAGAAGTGGCCGTTAGATGTTCATCTGTTCACAGTTAGACAAACTGTCTATAAATGGAGATGATTTAGTACTATAGGTACTCTCACTAGAAGTGGCCGTCCAGTCAAGATGACTCAAAGGACACACCGCAGAACGCTCAATGAGGTATAGAAGAACTCTAGAGTGACAGATAAAGACTTGAAGGAATCATTGGAACTGGTGAACATCTCTGTTCATGAGTCTACTGTACAGAAAACATTAAACAGGTATGGTGTCCATGGCAGGACATCACAAAGGAAGCCGCTGCTTTACAACAAAACAGGCTGCACACCTGAAGTATGCCAAAGATCACCTGGACACTCAACAACACTACTGGGAAAATGTTTTGTGGACTGACGAAACTATGGAGGAATTGTTGGAAAGAACTTGCAGACACCAGGCTGATTGACTTACTTGACCCAATTGTTAACTGTACTTTAGAAATAAAGGCCTGGATGTCACAGAACTTTTTACAGCTCAAACGGGATAAAACAGAGGTATTGATCATTGGTTAAAAGGCTCAAAGAGACTAACTGACTCCCAAACTAAATACACTAGGACTTAACCCAAGTCAAGAAGCAAGATATCAAGGAGTGGTTTTTCGGGGTGTCACAAAAACAGCTTTTTATCATCGCCAAAGTGAGGCCATTTCTCTCTCTGAGCAACACAGAGAGTCTGATGCACGCTTTTATAACTAGCAGGATACGCTATTGTAAAGCTCTCCTTTCTGGTCAGCTACAACTCTTTCAAAATTCTGCTGCACGAGTGACCAAGACCAAAAGGAGAGCACACATTATGCCTGTTTTAAAGTCTTTACACTGGTTACCAGTTAGTTTTCGTTTTGATTATATCATTATTTTAATAGTTTATTAGGCACTACATGGCCTAGCACCAGACTACCATTCAT
Organism: Moxostoma hubbsi; assembly: GCA_032164185.1. Taxonomy (NCBI): domain Eukaryota; kingdom Metazoa; phylum Chordata; class Actinopteri; order Cypriniformes; family Catostomidae; genus Moxostoma; species Moxostoma hubbsi. The sequence goes on from JAVLUX010000010.1 coordinate 49,112,770, forward strand.
AAATGCTTTTGGCAAATGAACCATGAAGGCCGACTCAGATCGTCCGGTTCCTCTCTTTTAGCTGTTCCAGCTAGCAGAACAAAAACATATGGTGATGCTACATTCAGCCTGCTGGATGTGAGAGGAGCTGATGAGAGATTTCTATCCCTTGTGTGTCAATAAACAAAGTTACTCAGAGGTCCACATCAAAAAAGTGCCATAATAATATTAGATATTAATATTATTTTCCACTTTTAATGAGTTAATTGTTTTTAACCAACATCAGTCCTGATAACTACCATAACTACAAAATATTCCTTCATTTTCAGGATTTTAACCCTTTAAATGCCATTTTATGTAATGCCACTGTCGTTTTTACACACACACACACACGCACACACGCACACACACACACACACACACACACACACACACACAAAATTTTAGATGCATCATTTATTCAGTTGTCCTGCAGGTCTCTATAATACAGCAAACAGAGAATAGGGGGAAAGCTTGTATTTGTTCCACAGGCTAAACAGGAGAAAAATGGCACCATCTGAAAAAGACAAAAATGTCCCGGAGGTCGCACAACGTAAACTAAAAACCCATCTTGACTTGCATTTGATTTGTTTGAAAGGTGCTATATAAATAAAGTTTGATTGAGTGATTGATAGGTGTTCAGGATATCAAAATAAGAGTCCCCAGTGCATTTTTGACTTGTTTATAGTTAAAAGTCCCTCGTTATGCACCAAATCGTAATTTTTTTTGGTTTGTTGCATAATTTGATTTTGATTCACGAGCTCTCGATTCGATTAGATTCTGATCTCAATTCAATATCAGTTCATATCGGTACATTTCTGTTACAATGCTCATTTTCTCAATTCTCTCTCAGCTAATCCTCTTAATTATAAAGGAACATTCTAGAAAAGTCTTCGTGGTACAATTCAAAAATATTAATTTCACAAATTATATTTTATCATTGTTTTTTCATCAAATTGGTCACATTTTAGCTTTTGAAAAATGTTCAAATTCAGTTTATTCCTTCATTAATGTCTTGAAATTCGCTGTTCTTTTCTGCATATCGTGCCGCCATTTTGCGGCCCTCATCAGCCAGTCGCGGCCCATTCAGCCCTGTTTCACGGACAGCCCCTGTTCTCCATATGGCCAGTCCGTCCCAATATCCATGTGTGATTAAAATCATATGAACAGGACTGCGGACCTTTTAGATTATAAAAAGAGAGGTGCATTCATAGAAAAAGAGGTAGGAATAAAATAAACCTAGCCTGGGATAAATTAGTGATGCTTTCAACAGGGAATGCAAAAACAAGAATGATGTGTGATTAAAATCATATGTTTGTTGTTTATAAATCAACAACTGTCCAAACTTTTAATCTCAACGTGCAGTGAAAGGAACTCTGTAGAAAAAGACATTTAATGCTCATTTCTGCTATAGCGCCCCTTGTTGCAGTGCTGAGAATGCAACATGTCCTTATGCTCTGACACGTTTCGGAAAGCAATGACACACAATATATTTGCATTCATGAGAATCTTCTGCATTAACAGGTATGTTTCTGGCCTTACACTTATTCGGTTATTTTCTTTTTAGCACAAGAGCACACTGAGGTCCTAAAGCAGTTAGGTGGGGCTTATTCAGGCCAATAAAAAAGCACCCGTGCGCACACACTGCAATGGTGCATCTAAAGTGAATGTCAATTTGGTAGCATAAAGACACAGCTGGTACTCCGAGACGTGAACATTGTGTCACATTGCAGCAGCGAGCGCGCGGAGAGAAAGAGCTCTCAGCCAGAGGAGTGTTTAAATAGAAGTAAGTGCTATCGAAAAGGCTATTGATCCGGCTTTGATTAGCAGTCCATTCATGGTGCTCGCTGTGGCTGTTGGCCCTCGCACACTTATTGATGGACTGACTTGAGCCCATTCAGGAGAAAGCTGTCTACATTTTCTCAATGGCAGATTGAGATAAGATGTAAACTTCAATACTGTTTGAGGGGTCTTTACTGATAGGATTATTTGGAGGTTTCCACAGTGAACCATGATCAATATAAAGCAAAGACTTGGAGCTGAACAGTGCAAAACTATAGAAATAGACTTTCAGGCAAGGTACTTAAAAACCTGAGCACTAGGGTAGAGCTAGAGTCCTCGTTTCACGACCAGACATTCACAAATTCATTTCTGCATACATTCATTGTTTCATACTCATCTTAAACTTTAAATCCAAGCTTGTATTACAACGCTAGCATTTAACCCTTTAAGTGTAAGGTGTTTTCAAAGAATTCCTGTTTCAGTGGCATGCCCAAAATGAAAGGCTTATAACTCGACAAAACAAAAACAAAAAACAAGGGCTGGATTGAGTATTTCTGGGATTTTCACACACAACAGTCTCTAGAATTTACTCCGAATGGTGCCAAAAACAAAAAACATCCAGTGAGCGGCAGTTCTGTGGATGGAAACACCTTGTTCTGAGATGCGGGTTGGCGCTGTTTTGGTGGCACGAGGGGGACCTACACAATATTATGCAGGTGCTTTTAAAGTTGTGGCTGATCAGTGTAAGTTTGTGTGTGTGTGTGTGTGTGTGTGTGTGTGTGTATATATATATACATTGCCTGATATAAGCGCAGCGTGATATTAGCGTGAATCGATCATCAGTACTCCACTGCTTTTGGGTCCTTGAATAACGTATAACGTGTGAGTAAGGGCAACCAGTGGACTTTCTGGTGCCCTCCTAGGGTAAAATGGTGCCCCCCTAAGCATTGTGTCGCCTTCATTCCTCAAAACAATGATTGACTGACGAGTTTCATTTTTGCCATTTTTGACCTAATATTGACATTACGACATGCCAGTCTATTGCACACTGTAGCAACTCAAAAACAAACACAAAGACAATGTTCAGCTTCATTTAATGCACCAAATATCTTTCAGCTGTGTTTAATATAATGGCAAGTGATTTCAAATGATATCAAATGATCAAGTTAGCATGATTACTCGAGGATAAGGTGTTGGAGTGATGCTGCTAAATAAATTTAAATAGTGACGGTGCTGTTTTTTACATCAGTAATGTCCTGATGATACTTTGTGATCATTTGAATGCCACTTTGGTGAATTAAAGTACCAATTTCCTTCCAAAACAGCAAAATCTGTACATTACTCCAAACCTTTGGCTGCAAATCAGAAATAAATTTAATACAGTTCTTGTAAAAGGTGTGTTTGCAGACTTTTTAGAGACATAAATACAATCCAATGATAGATCCTTCCTCTATTTTTAATACAGAAATCTAACACAACACGAAATGTGATGGCATATTTCATTAATTAATTTATTATTTGATCAAATTAACCTATTGCAACAAAACTTGTGTATCTTTAACTATACATTGTCATATGATTTAATAGAGACACAGATCATCATTAAATAATCAGTAACAGTTCCAGAGACAGTTTAGACTGTACTGAATGCATTTGTAGCCTAATGTTGTACTTCAGACCTGTGAGACTTCAACAGTTCTTATTTAATTTCGAGTTGGACATTCATAACTTGCACATCAGTATAAGATTACTTGTACACTGGAAGCGCTGTATTTTTAGCGCTGTAGATTAAAAAAAACGACTCATTAGAAGACATGAAACACTTTGCACACAATGGGACAGTTGTGTTCGGCCGTTCTGTGAGCTTCATATCATATGTATTTAAACTTTTTGGAGCTTGTTACGTTCGTTTTTACTTGGCTATGAAGTAACATGAGCTAGTAAAGACTCACACATTTTGGATTAATACACATACGCAAGGAGATCAAGACATTTATTAGCATCAACTGAGACCACATTTGGGGTTTTAACATAATATTTTAGCATATGAGATCATTTTAAAAGCTATTTGGTCTGAACAATTATATTGTGTTTTAAAGTCTGTTTGAACATGGTAGAATGTAACATATGCTGGTGAAAACGTTCCATTGCGTTTTGTGTGTTTTTGTGTGTGTGTGTGTGTGTGTGTGTGTATATATGGTAAGTGATAGACATGATCCCCATGGAGACTCGTGATTCTCTGATGCCCTCTTTGTGCATATATGTGTATATCGTCAGCCTAAACAGAAGCACCCTTTGCCAATAATTCGCTCCCATGCCTATGCTTGATGCCATCTCCTGGTGGCCATATGTAATTAGAGTGAACGATCCTCTCTGCCCATATTTGGATGACTTCCACCTCTGGTTGCAGCAATCTGAATCCTACTACGATTGGTTTATAGTTCCATGATGCTGGACAACATACTACATCATTTCTGAGGAAGTCATCTGATCCAGGAAAGCTAACACGTTTTTGTACTTAGCTATTACTCACTATAGTTTTGTGAGTGAGTGAGTGAGTGAGTGAGTGAGTGTGGGAGAGAGATAGAGAGTGAGTGAGTGAGTGAGTGAGAGTGTGTGTGTGTGTGTGTGAGTGAGTGTGTGTGAGAGAGAGAGAGAGAGAGTGAGTGAGTGAGTGTGAGCGAGAGATAGAGAGTGAGTAAGTGAGTGAGTGAGCGAGAGAGTGTGTGTGTGTGTGAGTGAGTGAGTGAGTGTGTGTGAGAGAGAGAGAGAGTGAGTGAGTGAGTGTGTGAGAGAGAGAGAGAGAGAGTGAGTGAGAGAGAGAGTGTGTGTGTGTGTGTGTGTGTGTGTGTGTGTGTGTGTGTTTCCAATGACATGACACATGGCTATTTGATTAGTTTGATGTTAATACTGATTACAATAAAATTTGAAAAAGTATTACTAAACTATCAAAATGGAAGATTCTCATTTGTCTGCAAACAGTTTTGGTCATAATGCCTCCATGCATTGTAAAGTAGAGCTTCAAAGCTTTCAAACGATACCTTTTTTATGTTGGTCAAAACAGTAGTTATTAATATTTTGATAATTATTCTAATTTCTGGGCGGAAGGGTTAATGCATTGCAAACCAAGCTCTGTTCCAAAACCAAGCGTTCCAAGCGTGGCTTTGCCAAATAAGAAACAATGCTCAGTAATAACAGAATATTACACCAGCACAATTCAAAACATCACAGCACAGAATGCAGAGAAATGCATTAAAAGCCAATGTATCTGGGTCTTCGGTGGTGCGTATTTTAAACCGAGCATGCTAAAACAGCATGAGCCGGTGTGCCCAGAGAAAAATCAAGCTTTTGCCAACCACTGCCATGCCATCAACCTGTTACAGAGCTCCGTCACAGATGACAGTCACAGCACTAGATAAAACTTGAAAAAATGACTGCAAACACAACAATCTGGGCAGTTTTGTTGTACTTTCAAAGCAGTCGAAAGAACAACATCAGTTCCACAACAGAAATGAACAGGACTGAGGATCTTTTCGATATAACATCCACCTATAACGACAACTGAGAGATGCATTTATAGAAAACTGAAAGGGATAAATTAGTGGGGCAAAAACAAGAATTAAGGAGCTGATCGCACACACAGAGCAAGTGCAGAACTGTGCTGACTTTTAGCATTTCACCTCTCTATTGTTTCTTAAAAGGTGCCAGTCTTGCATGACGGAAATGTGACATGTAAAGAGATGTAATCAAATCACTTTAATTACTATTCTGTTAGACAACATCACCTTGCATTACTGGCAATGGGTTAAAAATATGAACACTTGATGCACAAAACACGATGATGGTAGCAATTAACATATCATTTATCTATCATGAACAGGTAATTTTGGGTAGAAAATGCACTTCAGACTCACAAAATAAGAAGTTACCAAATTGAATGGTGTAAATAAACTTGCAAACAGTG
>JAVLUX010000010.1:49126033-49161033 GCA_032164185.1 Moxostoma hubbsi
CTCCACCAACTTTCTCTGGATATCTTTAATCAGTTCATCTGGCAGCTCTAGGACATTTAGCCTGTGCCAAAGCATAGAGGCAGCCAAATAATTTATGACCAAGACTCTACTCCTGTAGGAAAGTTCAGGTAATAGCCATTTCCATGTAGACAACCTGGCTAACACCTTAACATAATACCTTCCCAATTCTTTTTCCTATAATTCTCTGAACCCAAGAAAACTCCTAAGATTTTTATACCTTCTGTTCCCCACTTCAAACCTCCTGAAATGTGAGGTATCCCACCATTTCTCCATTCACCCATAATAAACCCCACACTTTTTCCTCAGTTTACTTTTTCAGAAGAATCTTTTTCAAACAGGGCTAAGCTCTTACAGTGTTTGAATATTGTCCTGCCCTGTTACAAAAACAGTTATATCATCTGCATCTGCTGATATGGAACACTTTAACTTTTCAGAAACCAAAAAAACCTTTCAAATTATTTCTTAATTCACATAAAAGAGGCTCAATAACTAAGCTGTAGAGCTGCCATGAAAGAGGACATCCCTGCCTAATGCCTCTTTTAACTAAAACTGGGCTATTCAAACCACCCCTATCTTGATCTAAAACCTTAAAAAGATATGCATGTCCAACACGGTCAAAGGCTTATTCTTGATTAATAGATAGAAACCCAATACCGCAATTATTATTATTAGAAACATCTCTTATTAAAAACAAATTATCCATGACTTTATGACCTGGAATACAAAATGTTTGTTCCTTCTTCACCATAATATGTAAAAATTTTGTAAACCTATTGACTAAACACTTTGATTTTATTTTATAATCTAAACACATTAAAGATACTGGTCTCCAAATTTTAACAATCCTAGATCTCCTTTTTTTGGAAGTAGGGATAACACAGCCCTTTGACAACTGGTTGTAAGTGTTCCTCTCTCAAAACATTCACAAATTACTTCATAAAAATCTCTGCATAAAATACTCCAGAAATTCATATAAAATTCCACTGGCAAACCATCAATTCCTGGTACTCGACCTGTAGAGAGTTGTTGAACTGCTTCAGAAAGTTCATTAAACATAATCATCTTTTCAAGCTTTTCTTTATCCACATGCTCCAGTTTAGGTAATATTTGCAACAGCTGATCCGTGCCTTCAGAATCACATTCAGTATGTCCAAATAGTTCAGCAAAAAAAGTCTATAGCCATTTTCCTTATTTTCAATGGATTTGAAGTCAATGTCCCATTCTCATGATGCAAACAGTGCAAAATCTTCTGTTGTGCAACTTCACATTCTAAATAAAAAAATAAGAAGTAGGAGCATCAGTTTCCTTAGTAGACATTAAATAAAGCACCCTTGAATCTTTCCTCCAAAAAAACTTTCAGATCCATTTTCTTATTCTTTAAATCCTTAATTACTCTTACATCATTGACATCATCAAGTTTTACATACCATGAACTTCTTTCTCCAACTGTTTTATTTTCATTTTTAAATAGACTGTGGAATTATAAGAATACTCCTGACAAAAAAACTTGATCTGAGAGAGAGTGTGTGTGTGTGAAAGAGAGAGAGAGAGAGAGAGAGAGAGAGAGAGTGTCTGTGTGAGAGAGAGAGAGAGAGAGAGAGAGAGAGAGAGAGACCATCTACATCAGCACCAAGGACAGCGACCCCATTAATTTTTGCCATGTTATTGAACCGAACATTAAATGGACTGCCAGTAAAGTTCTGTGGATTTTAAGAACATTAATTAAGTTGTACACTATACACTATGCAATTATAAAATATACTATGCACTCAGCCATGTAGTGGATGAATTTTCAAAGTGTACTATTGTCCCAAATGGAACAATGAAAACAAAAAATTGTTTTTACTACACGGAAGCATGACGGAAGTGATGCTTCAAACGCACATGATGTGTTGCCGCTAACTTAAGCGCATCAGCCAACCTCAGTTCAACACGTATCTTAAACAACGTACATATTTACACAGTTTGGGCTGATGGTAAAGCATTCAACTCATTCTAACTCGTCCCCTGGCGGATGGTAGTGACACTCCCCTGGGTGGGCGACAGTGTCAAGGACCCTGCGACGGGTATCCCTCCTCCTTCCTGGGTTTCGGCACCAATGTAAGGGGGTTGAAGGGAAAGGAGGAGATATCTTAACCAAAAACACACAAACATAACCACACACAGGGCAGCTGCCCCTAATTCTCTCTCTTGAACTCTCATCACCGGCTACCTTTATGCCTCACACGGACCATCAGGCTGATTAGGGACCGGTTGTTCGTCATTAGAGCCCGGCCCCACCCTCCTCTGCTCTACAATGTCTTTTTAATATTAGATTAACTACTTAACTACTAATATTATGTATTAATAATCAAATAATAATGGAATGTGAATTTAAGTTGTTATTTACAGACATTTTACTATTGTTTACTGTTATTTACTCAAGTCTTATTCACACCTCCACAATTTCAAACTGGGCACATAGAGATATTGTGTAGACCAGTGGTTCTCAACCAGGGGGCCGGGACCCACTTGGGGGCCTCAGCACATTTCCAAGGGGGTCTTAAGTTGACTTAAAATTTATTTATAATCAGAAATATTAAAATAATTAAAATAATTTATCTTAATTAAAAATTATTTAAATTTTTTTTTAAGATGTATGCCTACAATTTATAACACACTCTTTCTAGAATCAAAAATTATACATGATTCATTATTTTAATCAGACATGTCTAGTTTCGGGCGAGAGGGCCTTCAAATATTGTCTTAGATAGTGGGGGGCCTTGGACTCAAAAAGGTTGAGAACTACTGGTATAGACCATTTCAAGAATGTGAACAAAAACAAAGGAGTTTGAACGGTCCAAATGTATTTTTGGATCATTTCAAGTCTCTTTTTCAAGGTCAGTCAGTCCACTTGGCGGCCATTTTTGGAATGCTCTTGGGCAGTTTGGATAAGAATGTGCAGCTCCTATCTACTTGAATGGGGAAAAACTGAAATCTCAAAAATGGTTGGTCAAGATAAATAAAAAGTACAATTGTATTACCCTGAGGTGTGTGTTGCGCCGGCTTCACGTGTCCCAGCCATGACACATGCTCCAATCTCCGGCATTGCATCTAACTCGCACCGGACCCTCACCGATCCGTTCCAGGACCAGCGAAGATGCCAGCAGATAGAGACCGGTCTCCCAATGAGAGGCATGCTCTGTGTTTAAAGGCAGCGGAGATGAGAATGTATAGAAGTGGCCTGTCTCTGCTAAACACTCTCTGTTTTGACAAGCAGGAAATGTTCACAGAACAGTGAGTCACCAAGGAACATTCCTTGATATGCTCTATATGGCTTGTATATAATCATACAACGGTTTGTATTCACTTTGTACAGTGATTCTCACAATAATACTGAACTTTTTGTAAAAATAAAAATGTTGTATTATGAGGAACAACATATACTGTATATCTGTATGCTGTATTGATCGCACTTGGGATGTCCTTGATTTATGATCTGTTTTTCACTAAATATCATGTACCAGCAGAGAGAAATTATTCACATTTTATTTATGATATAAACAGGTTTATGTATGATTTAAACAAATGTCTCGTGTGTGTAGATAGAACCACAGTCTCAGACAGCACTCCCACAGATTGCACACAGTCATCTGCAAGAATGCATAATCCTGGATGGATTTAGAATAAAAATTATACTCCAAATCCAGTGATTATTTCACCCTTAAATGCGCTCGTATCAACCTGGAACCTTGTGAATAAACTAGGCGGACTGATAAATAGTCCTGTGTGCTTTTAATCAGTTCCATCAAGCTAGCCAATCAGATTAGCACTTCTTGGATTGAGAAAGCTTTGTGTGTGATATGCATACTTAAGTGCATGATTAGCACACTTATTGTGGACGGTCAGTCTGATGCTGAGACTAATGTGAGTCAGACTGTACACTGAAGTCTAGCTATGTGAGACTAACACAACCAGAAAGAACAAAAGGAACAATATGACAGCATGGAGAACATGTGGTGCTTTTAAAGGTATTTAGATGTCAAACATTAATTAGTAAGTCTTGATTTTACCCACTGTTTTTTATATTTATACCTGAATATCACACAGCATCAGAAAATGACACATTATCATCTCTTATTTACCTGTGAAAAGACATGCGGGACACTGCGACACATGCTGATGTCTTCTGGGAGCAGATGTTGGAAATAATACGTCTGGCGTGATCTGAGGGGGTGAGTGAAGTGTTTGACTTGTTTGAAGTGATTCGCTCAAGTGTTGCATTATGTATTTGGATGCAGTTGAACTTGGTAAAAGTAGGTGTCTAAATCAAGTGCACTTGCAAATCTGGAAATCTGCATCAGTTTGAGAAGCCTGAGAATAGTGCTGATGTGTGCCAAAAAATAATCATGGACACTTTTTGAAATTTCTCTCCACCATTGGGTCATTCCTGTTATGCAGAATCACTTGGACTTTAACTTTTAAAAATTAATATGCTTGTGTTGTAATTTAATGCAGTTATATTCTATAAAAGGGTAAAGCAGACTTTCAGAAATATGCTCTGGTCAGGATCAGGCACTTCAACTTGATTAAACATCACATAATTGTTTGCACAATGGCAAGAAAATGAACACTAATTTTCAGTGTTGGATTGACAGAGAGGGTCAAATTCAAGTTTATTTTGATATATTTTTTTAACCTCCTTTTGAAATCTTGAAATTCTCATACTGATTTTATGTAATTTTATCAAACAGGATGTAATATTTTAAAGTGAAACAAACCAACTACTAGCATGACTCATCAAATCCATTGCTAATACTTACTGGTGTTTTCCCTCCAAAATTACGTTACCTCCTGGGGGATGATGTCCTTAGGAACTGGCCTTTGCTATTTAAAGGGATATAACAAAAGACAGGATGGAAATGAATTGATCCCCAATTAAAACAATATTCCCAAGAAACATGTTTTTTTTAAAACATCTAGCTATATATATATATATATATATATATATATATATATATATATATATATATATATATATATATACAGTATATACACTCACCTAAAGGATTATTAGGAACACCTGTTCAATTTCTCATGAATGCAATTATCTAATCAACCAATCACATGGCAGTTGCTTCAATGCATTTAGGGGTGTGGTCCTGGTCAAGACAATCTCCTGAACTCCAAACTGAATGTCAGAATGGGAAAGAAAGGTGATTTAAGCAATTTTGAGCGTGGCATGGTTGTTGGTGCCAGACGGGCCGGTCTGAGTATTTCACAATCTGCTCAGTTACTGGGATTTTCACGCACAACCATTTCTAGGGTTTACAAAGAATGGTGTGAAAAGGGAAAAACATCCAGTATGCGGCAGTCCTGTGGGCGAAAATGCCTTGTTGATGCTAGAGGTCAGAGGAGAATGGGCCGACTGATTCAAGCTGATAGAAGAGCAACTTTGACTGAAATAACCACTCGTTACAACTGAGGTATGCAGCAAAGCATTTGTGAAGCCACAACACGCACAACCTTGAGGCGGATGGGCTACAACAGCAGAAGACCCCACCGGGTACCACTCATCTCCACTACAAATAGGAAAAAGAGGCTACAATTTGCAAGAGCTCACCAAAATTGGACAGTTGAAGACTGGAAAAATGTTGCCTGGTCTGATGAGTCTCGATTTCTGTTGAGACATTCAGATGGTAGAGTCAGAATTTGGCGTAAACAGAATGAGAACATGGATCCATCATGCCTTGTTACCACTGTGCATGCTGGTGGTGGTGGTGTAATGGTGTGGGGGATGTTTTCTTGGCACACTTTAGGCCCCTTAGTGCCAATTGGGCATCGTTTAAATGCCATGGCCTACCTGAGCATTGTTTCTGACCATGTCCATCCCTTTATGGCCACCATGTACCCATCCTCTGATGGCTACTTCCAGCAGGATAATGCACCATGTCACAAAGCTCGAATCATTTCAAATTGGTTTCTTGAACATGACAATGAGTTCACTGTACTAAAATGGCCCCCACAGTCACCAGATCTCAACCCAATAGAGCATCTTTGGGATGTGGTGGAACGGGAGCTTCGTGCCCTGGATGTGCATCCCACAAATCTCCATCAACTGCAAGATGCTATCCTATCAATATGGGCCAACATTTCTAAAGAATGCTTTCAGCACCTTGTTGAATCAATGCCATGTAGAATTAAGGCAGTTCTGAAGGCGAAAGGGGGTCAAACACAGTATTAGTATGGTGTTCCTAATAATCCTTTAGGTGAGTGTATATATATACAAATACATACTCCATCACAACATACAGATTTGAAATGTAGGTGGTGCTCTAATGCATTTTAGCCCTCACAGATGTGCTTGTCCATAGACATTCAGTCTAATGTTCAGTTCAAGCACCACCCTCATTATTTTATCGAATATCTCGGCCTCTGAGTGGACCAGAAACTCATTCCAGGTGTCATTAGAAAGCTGAGATCTTCCCCTTTGAAATAAAAATGTTATCATCAATAGTCGAAAACATTTTTCTGATGATTTGTTTGGCATGCTTTTCCAGCTGGATGGCATAATTTGTTCTGGACATCTGAGATATTACATTGGATTATTAAGCAAAGCAAGTTCACAGACAAGTAAAAAAACTGCTAATTGTTTAGAAAACTCCCTAAGGTAAAAGCAGATATATGGCATCATATTTGGCATCTTGGGGCTCGCAGCAGTAGTTAATGGAGCATACAAGAGATGTTTGTATTTGATGACTTACACAAATCATATTTCACTTTGTGATTGTTTTGAAAATCTTTCGAACTGTGCTATTGTAACATTTGGTACCCAAGGAGTGGAAGAGAGCAGACGCAGGAGTAGGAACTTTAAATCCTTTAATCACATAAACAGGATTTGAACAGACACTGGAGTGGAACAGACAAAAGGCTCAACAATACAAACATAACACTGCAATCATCATAATTCAAACATAACAATCCAAGGACTAACAAAACTAGAGGGGTGTATATACACATGGACACTAATGAGGGAATGGCATACAGGTGGGGATAACAATGAAGTGATTGGGGCAGTGGATTCTGGGAAATGCAGTGCTGGGGAAAACTTCAAAATAAGAGTCCTTGACAAACTGTGACAGGTATTAGGGCAATAAAATGAACTTTTCAGTCTCAGTCCTGAGAATGAGAGCTTTCATTTGATTTATGACTTTATGTCTATTTATGTGCTATCTGAATAACTTTTATTTTCATATTAATATTTCTAACCCATTTCCACTAGGGGTGCTGATTTTCGACGCAAATGTTTTGAGGTCTTATTTTGTTATTTTAAATAATATAAATGCAGAAGAGATGTTATCTCTGAAAATGTCAGATTCTAAGCTTTGAAATGATGTCATATGCCTGACTTATGTATATGTTGACTTTAACGTTTTAAGCGTAAACATTTTTCACGCTATAGAGACTACACTTCCATAGAGTTTATGTGGTTAATTATGTTCGCTTGATGATGCCAACATGCTGTTATTCCACAGATTTGTTAAGGCTTGTTTTCAAAATCCTTAAACCAAGACCAAAATTATTCATTATAACTCCTACATTTTTCAAGCTACATCCACCAAATTTGGCACAAACCTTTAGACTGTTCTGACTCGTGTTGATATGTCTTTTCAAACTGATCGGAATAGCAGTTTTCGCACAGCGTATGGTAAAAAAAATTATCCAATACACTTACACTGACAGAATGTTTTAACGGGCCGACAGAATATTTGTTCATTTAAACTCCAGCTGTCAAAAATTCAAATGTAAACAAACCCCAAAAAAAGCTTGCATATCATGGCTTTAGGTTACAATAAAAATCAATCAATCAATCTATTTATCTATCTGAAGGTTTTGTCTGAAGGTCTACTTGACTATCTATTAATAGTTGTACAACTTTCAGACAAAGGTTTTTTCTTGACAAACTTTAGGTATCTAATTGTGATATTGTGATTAAATAAAACCAACTGGCCACGTTCTATTGTCATGGAGCTCATTGGTAAAGCTCTTAACCTAAAGCTGATATTAGAAAACAGTTCTGACAGTCTACAGATAATAGTTTTGGATTAAAAGTCTGACAAATTAAAAATGTTGTCATGCTTATTCTTTTATGGCCCTCTTTGCAGAACAAGCTTGATCCAGTCCAAACCTTAGCTTTGATCTTACAGCTAACATTATCATTTAACCTAAACATCGACTTTACCCTGAACCAAACCCTTACCCAAACTGAACCCAGACTCCTCCACTTGACCTGAACAACACATCCATCCCTTCTTGGATAAAAATGAAGGAGATGTTTACATTAATGTATATGTAGTGTATCTGTCCGTACATGTACACAAGCTTTTGGAAGTCATTCTAAAAGTCCCACAGTTAGTCAAATGAGGTCATGTATACATCAAACCAATCAGGAATCCTATTTAAAGGGGTAGTTCACCCAAAAACAAAGTTTAGTCATCATTTATTCACCCTAATGTTGTTCCAAATCCAAATAACTTTCTTCTTTGGAGCACAAAGGGAAATATTAGGCAGAATGTCCAAGCATCTGTACTCCACAGTGGCTGATGATATATACTCTCAATCTAAAAAAAGTGCCATAAAAGTAGTAAATTCAACCAGTGCACTGTATTCCAAGTCTTCTGAAGTCATACGATAGCGTTGCATGAGCAACCCAAATTTATGTAGTTGTTCACTGATAATCTTCTCCTCCAGAGCAGCTCTCAAATCTAATTTTCGGTTGCATATTCAGATAAAAACGAAGGAAAAGGAAGGTATATTTGCGATAGCGACTGGCTGACTCTACATTATCCCTCATGTATCAGTGTGGCCATCATGTAAATCTTCAATGTGACATATTCATGAAAATACATATTCTGTGTTTGTTTACTCTTTTAATTGCATATTTGGCACAACTTTGCATTGAATCTTACCTAAGATTCCCTCTCATCACTCTCGAATAAATAAAACTCAGGATCAAATAGAGAGAGATGAACAGAGATGTCAAAAGCACACATTGAGCTCATGTGACGTGGCATCTGATGGGCAGATGGTTGTGAGACACATGACTGCCAGTGATACAGAACATCCATATTCAGACAGGAACAGCTGCCCTCCACCAAATTCACCCGTAATCCCTTTAAACAGCTAAAATCGTCTAAAACTAACTACTTACAGTCACTGACAGCACCTAAAATTACAATTATCTTCAGATTTCTACTAAATCAAAAGAAGGTTTTGTAGAATAAACAAAATTAGGCATTTCTAAGGGCCATTTTTCGCATTGTGACACTATTTTTTTGATATTTTTATGTCGCACATGTTTACATTTATGTATACTTCATGGTAGTATTCATTGAATGGCCTTTAATTTATGCTAATTAAAGTAAAGCCAATTCTATTACAGTAACTTTTACCTTAATACAAAAAAATTAATAAAAACAAAACAATGGTATGTTTTTGAGAGATTCACCTTCATGTACGTTTGCATTGATTTGATTTCTTTTATGTGAAATTGCTGTAATTACAGTTATTGCAATAAAAAAAATATGAGAAGAGGCACATTTTTAATATCCATTCAAAATGAATAATTTTGTGGAGAAGAGAGAGAAAAAACATTAATTTATATATATATATATATATTGTATTTATAATCAATGAGACCTTTGAATAAGGTTTAAGGGTGGAAGTGTGATTATTGTCACATTTATCAGCCGATTACATTTCGTAGACCTCGTGCGACACCGCCACATGCGTGGATGTTGTATTTTGAATACCGCTATAAGCAACACATACTTTAAATTCATTTAAACTGACTGATCTCAGATCAAAAGACTCTGTGCTGTCAATAAAGTTGAAATTTTAACGTACCGAGTCATGTGACAAAACAACATGGCGCTGATCACAGCGGAGTTCATCTTTGGGAGAAACGACAACAAAACTACATCTAGTCAAAGACTTAATTAAGTTTTACATTGAAACCTGTTTGAGTCGAAAGATTAGAGTCTTTAGTTTCATTCGACATGCCATTTTTAAAAATGTAGCGATTTATCGCGAAACGCCACACTGCTAAACACAATGTACACTAATGTGAACCTTTTCCTTAGAATTTCTATATTCACTGTGCATTATCATATTTCAGAGACTTTATATGGAGTTAGGATGAAAATAATGTGCATTTCAAACTGTTCTGAGACCAGTGCAGACAGACAGCACACTGGAGGTTAAGTCATTCCCTAAATAGAGAGCAAGGGAGCATCCTATAGCTCTCCTATAACTGTTCTGAGACCAGTGCAGCCAGACAGCACACTGGAGGTTAAGTCATTCCTTAAATAGGGAGCAAGGGAGCATCCTATAGCTCTCCTATAACTGTTCTGAGACCAGTGCAGACAGACAGTACACTGGAGGTTAAGTCATTCACTAAATAGGGAGCAAGGGAGCATCCTATAGCTCTCCTATAACTGTTCTGAGACCAGTGCAGACAGACAGCACACTGGAGGTTAAGTCATTCACTAAATAGGGAGCAAGGGAGCATCCTATAGCTCTCCTATAACTGTTCTGAGACCAGTGCAGACAGACAGCACACTGGAGGTTAAGTAATGCACTAAATATTGAGCAAGGGAGCATCCTATAGCTCTCCTATAACTGTTCTGAGACCAGTGCAGCCAGACAGCACACTGGAGGTTAAGTCATTCACTAAATAGGGAGCAAGGGAGCATCCTATAGCTCTCCTATAACTGTTCTGAGACCAGTGCAGCCAGACAGCACACTGGAGGTTAAGTCATTCACTAAATAGGGAGCAAGGGAGCATCCTATAGCTCTCCTATAACTGTTCTGAGACCAGTGCAGACAGACAGCACACTGGAGGTTAAGTCATTCACTAAATAGGGAGCAAGGGAGCATCCTATAGCTCTCCTATAACTGTTCTGAGACCAGTGCAGCCAGACAGCACACTGGAGGTTAAGTCATTCACTAAATAGGGAGCAAGGGAGCATCCTATAGCTCTCCTATAACTGTTCTGAGACCAGTGCAGACAGACAGCACACTGGAGGTTAAGTCATTCACTAAATAGGGAGCAAGGGAGCATCCTATACCTATAAATAGTTTCCAGTCAGACTGTCACCTTCCTTGTCTAAGTTGGTGGTAAAACTACACATAGATCTTGTTTCACACAAAAACTCATAATTATTCGTGCATATAAAAGAACACTCATAATTCATAATTGTTTATTGCTTTTTTTTACCAGCTGCTTGTGAGACCAACCAAATCGTTCATGTTGTTCTCTTTCTGAAACCAAGCAGCTGTAAAAGAGTCTGTCCACACATTTTCACGAGCATGTGGAACTGCTCTTTAAATGTCCCTGTGCTTTTCTCATAAATGATCAGCTCCAAAGATGCACTTTTACAACTTTACAACTGCGGCGATTCACATGCTTTCACATACACCGAACACACACTCAGCACAAAGAAAAGATTTTCACGTAGGAGTATTTGAACGCTTAGATATCTTGTTACACCTCCAGACATTATTAGATTGCCATATCGCTGGGATATGATTTCAGGGATATTATATGGAGATGACTGGTTTCAGTCGTGTTGAGTGACAGATAAATGACATCCTGTCTAATGATTAATGCACAACACTGAAGACACTAGACCTTTTAGAAAAATCACATAAACTTGCACTGAGAAGTTAATACAAAAATCAGTGTATATATGAGCAGTGCTGGTAGTAACAGATTACATGTAATCTGGATTACATAATCAGATTACAAAAATCAAGTATTGGCAATAGTCTCAGAGATAAACGTTTCGCGCATGTGCTCCTTTTTTTTCATAAAATAAAATTAGTTTGAAAGTAATCCAAAAGTAATCGGATTAGATTACCCAAAATGTAATCTACCATGTAATCTACGATATTTCGTTACTGACTGCATTTTTTGTCATCTAATGTGTAACCATGTGACAAGTGATCCGCCCAGCACTGTATATGAGTAAGTGTGTGTGGGGGTGTTTGGGAAGTGTGTATAAGATTCATGCAGAAAGGTGTGTGTGGGAGCTGGCACCATTTACAGCGATGCAATATAAGACAAAGACGGAAGAGACGCTCCCAAACTCTGTCATCAGAAACAGATATTCGGAAAATTTGTCAATGCCAAAGCGAGGTCTTTCTGTCTTTCTCTCATGCATACAAACTAATGTTCAATGCTCTCAATGTGAAATATGTAAGTGTCAATTATAATATCAATTTTGTAACACTATCCCATGATGCATCTGTCCAAGGCTTCATTATAGAGTGTAAGAGTGGTTACACACTATTTCAGCCATCTTGGTTTTTCCCATACATTTAATGCGAATGACATTAACGAATTAAAAACAACAATATAAAAATATTGATTTAAATGTGTTAATTATAAGTATAGAAACAATGTATTTAAAGTAGTTACAGAGTGCCGGAGAGCGACTCGATTGCGTCATTTACAGTGCGACATGGGAGTGGGTGGAGCTACAGAGCTCTTTAGGTGTGCTTTGTTTACCGCAGTTCTCTGATTGGTGGATCTCTCTTTAGGATTATGGGTAGTGTAGTTCTTCACAAGGAATTCGTTCAAAGTTAAGTTGAAACTTAAAGCAGAAGGACGTACACCTGCCGCTATTTGCACTCCTGTAGTCTGGTGCAAACACAAAAACTGAAGACAAACGTCTCTCAGTTAATAACGGTGTGATTGTGTTTCTTTCATGCAGACGTCCCGGGATCTAATCCGCTTTATGTCCCTCTTTTTCACATTTTGTTTACTGCCTCCATTCTTCATATTTCCTTTAATACTACTTTTAATAATGCATAAAAATTTGTATAAAGGTTGATTTCCTCACAATGATTTTACTACAAAGTACCATTTGGGATACTGATTTATTGTAAGGGACGATTAGGGTTAGGATTAAGGGTTGTGAAGGGTGCCTGTGGCACTCTATATAAAAACTATAAACACACTGCAGTGATGTCACTATTAGTGTAAATAGCATCTATTGTTAACCTCTCCCATAAATAAATGGATATGAAATATTGATTTGAGTTTAAATGTTTTTATTCTGTGTGAAGAACGAGCGCCGTTATATGAGAGACAGCACAACCATGTAGGAAATCAGTTGCCTGGAACCACAAACAATTATACAGTTTAAAAGTCATTATACAGAAATAGCATTACTCAGAATGCCGCAACTGATCAGTCACAATAAAACATTGTAAGAAGTCCCATTAGCACATTATTGTGTGTATGTGGTTGAGTTTTTATGAAGCACTGCCTGTTTCTGTGGTGGATTCTCTAATGTTGGTTTCAAACCACCAGAGCTGCTATTTAAAACCCACATCAGCTACAGAGGGAGAAATTTGCTCAGCCCGAAGCAAACTGCGTGCACACACACACACACACACACACACACACACACGCACACGCGCGCGCACGCATGCATGCACACACATACATTTGCACACATACAAGCACACACAGGACTTTAAACACACAGAAATCACACTCTGGCATTCAGCCTGAATGGCCACATGTCATTTTTCCATTGCACTCATCTGACTTTGTCTCTCTCACACATACACACACACATATACACACACACACACACACACACACACACATACACACACGTGTACACACACACACACACATACACACACATACACACACACACGCATACACACATACACATACACACACACACACACACATACACACACACACACATACACACACGCATACGCACACACACACACACACATACACGCATACACACACACACTCACACACACACACACACACACACACACACACAGACACACACACACACATACACACACACGCACATACACACACACGCACACATACACACACTCACACACACACACACATACATACACACACAAACACACACACACACACACACACACAGACACACACAAACACACACAGACACACACAAACACACACATATACTCGCCGATACAGAGTCTGATACATTTTAATTTTTTCTGAATTCCACATCAACATGGTGCTTAAATAAATGAATTCATTAAAACTTTAATAAAAATAAAAAAAACAAAAATGATTTTTCAACATAATATTTTATTATTTTGATGAAATGAAGTGCTTTTACACAGAAACTCACAGCACAAACAAAATGCAACAATGGAGATATTTCTGTCAAATAAAGTGTTGCGTAACAGAGATATCACTTAAATATTATACAATTACTATTGATTTATTATTGTTAGTACTAGCAGGAGTATTACAAAGAATATTACATCACTATACAGAAGTGTTATATTTCTGTTGAACATTTTTCCCTTTAAATTGAGCTTTTATTTGGCAGAGCTTTTATTTTGAAGTGTTTCTGTGTTATTATAATCTGGAAAAGCCGGTCGCTACGTGACCCAATGTGATTATTAAATTGCAAAACGCTGCTATTTAATGAAATAAATATGTAGTCTGTATGTGCTGCGTGCTACAAAGTGAATAGCGCTCTGCTCGCTGTCATCGGCAACAAACAGACGTGTGATGCTCATGATGGTGTTTTCTGTGTATGAGTCAAGGATCTCTAAAAGGATTGAACACTTTATGTGTCTTTATGTCAACAACAGTTGAGACCGGCTCCAAACATTCACAAGCACTCACATATGAAGCGTGCAGCACATGCAAACTATATATTTATCTCATTAAATCGCAGCTTTTATCTCACTAGGAAATAACGTGATTTTAATTTGTTGAATGAATGATTACGGAATGACATTCGTATGTCAGACAGTCTGGGATTATTTTTAGGAGCACAAGTAAAGAGCGTGTTATCGGACCCGATTCTGATACCATTATCGGTATCGGGACATCCCTAGATTTTGACATAAGTAATACATTACTGTGGCAGTCACAAACCTCAGTGCTCAAGGGGAGCGATAGAGTTACCTTCAAAAGTTTGTGCTATTAAACTGGACGTATTATTGTTCAATATTATCTTCAAACGGTTGATCCGCCCTGACTTGAATAGAGAAAACTACTCTTAGAATGGATATAGCGCCCCTTGTGGTAATGCTGAGAATGCAATACATACTTGCGTTGCGTTATGAATTGCACTATTACACACTTCAGAACCCAGTGACGCACAAAACCGAGATTGTGTAGCTAAAAACACTTTTAGGTGTTTCTTCAACCTGTGACGAAATCCTGTTAAAACTTTTTTCACACTCTCGCAAGTTTATTTAATTTTCTACAAGTGTGTGTTCATGCATCACAGGAGATTTATTTCACTTTTGTGTCATTTCAATGGGAATTTTTTACATTAAATGGCCGACTCTCTTGTCTTGCTCAGGCTAATTGCATTGCTAATATTTGATATATGCTAAATACACACAGTTAAATAATATCATCTTATATTTTTTTTTTTATTAGGGCTGTCAATCGATTCAAAATGTGAGTCAAAATAAATTATGGAGGCCTGGTTAAAAACTAAAGTCAGTTTTAATATGACTTTCATATAGCAAAAAGAAAAAGCTGAAATATGTTGAAATATGAGATATGCATCAGGTGATCAGGTGAATAAAAAATGCTATCAGTGGGCACAGTTCCCACAAAACCCTTGGGGAAGTGATTTCCTGACCCTCTTGTCTGGTTACAGTAAGTCCTGTAAATGGCACGACCCGTGTCCTCTCTGACTCTATACATTTAATTGATTGACAGCAGGTCGGCCGGTGCTGCGGTCTCTTGCCAAGCCACGGCAGGATTAACTGAGGCTTTTTAAAAAGCAGATTATGCGAGGAGATTTTTGAGCAGATGAGAACTGTTCTGTTCTCTCCATGTTCCATTAACTAATTGTTATGCGTTACCTTACATGCTCCTCTCATCATACAGACACGTGGTGCATGAAGGGAAGATGAAAGGAAAGAGAGAGGGAGAGCACTGAGTAACGACATACAGTATATTCCCCAAGAGACTGTCGGTTTCATTTCATATTAAGACACTGCAACAAACCATTTTTAACCAGATTGGCTTTGTTAAAAGGTAAAGGTAAGTTTAGGTCTCATGCTTTTGTTCTAATATTACAATGACGTTAGACAGGTTTAGTGTCAGTGAGTGTGTTTACATGCACAACAACATGCTGAAAAACAATCTAATTATGCAAGAAAACCGTGTTTACATGAGATTTGAAATCACTGGGTCATTCTCTTCTTCTGACATCAAAACATAAACAGTCATGCGCACAAACAGTCTTCTACACATTGGATAAGATGGTAAGTACGCAGGTGAAGGTGTTTACATGCAACGTATAATCAGGGTTATGGGCATAAATCTATGTGTGCCACTCGGTTTATGCTAAAACAGTTTACCACCTTACCGAGATAAAAGAAAACCCCTTCAGGAATTTACATGACCACAGATGTTATTAATAATAACACAGGCTTATTAAGTAAGATCATACATGTAAATGTGCTCAATGACGATTGCCATGGCACATCTTGAGGCGCCGTGTTCAAAGGGGCAGTTCACCCAAAAATGTAACTACTCATATCATTGACCCCCCCTCATGCCATCCCAGACGTATATGACTTAAGATTTCTTAAGTTTTAAGATTCTTAGAAGAATATTTCAGCTCTGAAGGTCCGTACAGTGCAAGCGAATGGTGACCAGAACTTTGAAGCACCAAAAAGCACATAAAGGCAGCAAAAAACTCCAGTGGTTTAATCCATGTCCTCAGATGCAATATGATAGGTGTGGGTGAAAATCGCATGTCATTTTTTATTTATTTTTTTTACAATAAATCTCCACTTTCACTTTCTTCTGCTTTTGTTTTTGGCGATTCGCATTCTTCGTGCATTTCCTCACCTACTGGGCGGTGAGGAGAATTTATAGTAAAAAAAGAACGTAATATTGATATTGTCCTCCTCATATCGCTTCTGAAGACATTAATTGAACCACTGGAGTCGTATGGATTAAGTTTATGCTACTTTTATGTTCTTTTTTGAGCTTCAAAGTTCTGGTCACCATTCACTTGCATTGTATGGACCAACAGAGCTGAAATGTTCTCGAAAAATATTTGTTTGTGTTCTGCAGCAGAAAAAAAAGTCATACACATCTGGGATTGCATGAGGGGTATTGACTTTCATTTTTGGGTGAACTATCCCTTTAAATGTGTGTGAACATGAATGAGATTTGAGAGCTTTGAGAACGGCATGCTGGTCCACCAGCTTCGGTATATCAGCATCAAACTAGCACTAACCAGCTTAAATATTCAAAGTTGGTTCCAGAGAAAACAACGACCGTAATCTCACATGTGTCTCCTCTTGAGCTTTAAAAGAGATCTCAACAATGTGCTTAGATTTGTCAGGATTACAAAGTCTGCCATCAAAAGTCAGAGATCTCAATATATGAACTCAAAAATGTCTCAAGATCAAATTATCCGCATTCATTTCATAGGTCTGTCATCTAGACTCTTAACTGGCACTCTGAGAAAACAGATGCATTCATATCAACGCTGATAAAAATGTAGAAATAATTAAAAGTACGTAATAAATTGTTAGAAAATGCACAAATCGCATAAAAGCAAATACTACACAGAGATCTTTCTGCAAAAGCTCTCAAGTATTCCAACTTACTCCTGTGTTTCTATCCTAAAGCCAAATGTAAATGTGGAGATTGTTATTTACTGTTTATTGTTATGAACCGTATATGGAGCACAAATGTCAATGCACCAGCTGCACATAAAAACATAAAACTGTAAGACCTTGAAGCCTGGTCAGATTCAAAGGAGGGCTACATTTTCATTGGAGCATCAGATATAAGACTAAAATGTCCTCAGGCTATAGGGCATCCCGGCTTATATTTAACCCTGTCACTACCAGCAAAAATCATCTACTTTTAAATCCAGGCCATCAGCATCAAACCTCCATCTGAATCAGTTGACAATGCTTCTATTACATTACAGTGCCAATTTCATAATTGTTAGATACTTCAATAATTATTTTGTATTGTAATATAATAACAGTGTGATATTGTACATGCATACATTACTTACATGGTAAGTACTTAGTAATAAAGCACTGTACACTTATTGTATTTATCAGTATTTTTGTCTTATTTTCAGATACATTTCAAGATACAAGAGACCTGAGAAGACAATTTGTGTTTTTTTAGAAAACATATATAACTGTATTTTCATTACCCCATTGGCAAATGTATTTATTTATTACATTTTTTGTCTTGTTTTAATTTAAAATGGAACAACATTTTTTTAGGTTTATGCTGAAGACGCAGGGAAAAGATTAAGAAATGTATTATTATTATTATTATTATTATTATTATACATTTTATATAATGTTCTATATAATATACAAATAAAATAATAGGTAACACTTTACAGTAAATTTGTATTTATGAACTAACAATAAACAATACTTTACAGCACTTATGTTCATTCCCAATCAAATTAATACACGCTTTAAGTTAAAAGTTGCATAAATATTTAAATGAGACCAATAAGCATATGCGCATTATTTGCATAAACACAACAATTTTCCTGGTCTTGTGCTTGGAGCAAAACATCCACCCTTGGAAAAGAGAGCAAATGCATGAAACACTGATGCCTTCGAGAGGAAACAAACCAAATCGTGCTGCAAAACGCGGATCAGCGAATAAAATGGCTAATTACAGCAAACTTCAAAGCCAGGGGAATTAGGAATTGTGTACTTGAGTTGCTAACATGCCCAAATCAAGAGACTCTCCTCACATTTGTACTCTAGAAAGTATTCTCATAAGACCGATATTTGATAACGTTTTGAATCATAGGACACTAACCCTAAATATGAGCAATATAGTCTTATCAAACATTTGAAAAAACAATGAAAATATAAGGAGGTATATAACTTAAGGACGTGAATCATCACTGACGTCCTTTTACAGAACGTTGCCTCTGAAGACAGGAGCGCAGAGGAGGAAACTTCAGCCTCAGCTGTTTATATTATGAGACAACAGAAGATCAGAGAGTCTCTGTTTCTGCAGTGAACATCAGCAGTACAGACATCATGACCTACTTAGAGTTTGGGCTCAGAGTAATTCCTCATGCTGGACCTGAACGGTGGAAATGTCTGTTAGAAAACATAATAGATGTAACTGAGCGAGAATGCAAATAGTGGAAGGATTGTCTCATGTCCCCATCATATGTCTTAATATTGATATTATTATTATACTGATTTCTGCAATAGAGTTAGAGTGACACAAACCAACTACCAGCACAAAACATCCCAGAATTCATCAAATTCATTGCTAATACTCACTGATGTTTGTGCCAGTGTCAGAGATCAACCATCGAGGGGCATTATTTGTGCCAGGAGTACAAATGAAAACATGCAATATCAAAACAGGACTTTTATTATGAAAACATGCGATATCAAAACGGGACTTTTATCATGAAAACATGCGATATCAAAACGGGGCTTTTATTATGAAAACATACGATTATCAAAACGGGACTTTTATTATGAAAACATGAGAGATCAAAACGGGACTTTTATTATAAAATCACGATCGCCAGATGAATCCAGTTCAACACACTTGAGTCAATTGTCCATGACAAGCGTTCATTGATAAACATCCAATCACACTTTTTGTCCATAAAAGTGATAAATGTGATAAATATTGATATATTCTCCATTGTTTACATGAGATCTCGCCTTCATCATCGTTCTTCATCAAACTGCAATCTGAGCAGCATTCATGTTGTAAAACTGTATATGATCTGATATATTAGAGTCTCATAAACAAAACCAGCCGTCTCCAAAGTCTATTTATAAAAATGCAGTGTAGTTTTATTCATAATAGTCGAGCAGTGCGGTCAGATTTAGTGTCGTCTTGAGAGGCGGAGTCTTAATTTGACTCTGAACACTTCCAGAGATTTTCCAGAGATTAAAGCTGCAGGAACCTCATTTATTATTCCATCATCTTCACATTAGAAACGTCACTTCTTTAGACTCGTGACTTTGAGAACATTGTGTTTCTGGGTTGTTTTGGGACATTTATTATTGTTTATTTACATTATAAAAACATGTTCAGCACAAAATATTTCCATTAATATAAACTGCAGCTTCTCTAACTTTAATAAATAACAACATATAATAATTCTGAAACTTGTGAAATAAAGCCCAAAGTGTCTTCTTTCAAAAGATACTCCAACTGTGTCCATACTCCAAAGAGTCCCGTAAATACAACCATTTAACTTCAGGTCATTTTCATGGTTTGTGCTCAAAAAGGGGGTGCTTAACAACATGTTAAAGTCAATAAATATCAACTCAGATTCATGACGGTATATTTCTCTTGAACATTAGAGCAGAGTGAAGCATTTACCCATGTTTCCATTGATCCTTTTATAAATAATGTGTGTGTGTGTGTTTGTGCTATTTTATGTATAACTTGGCCTATAATATATAAATGTCATTTTTTTTCTTTCATTTTTTCCCCTTTTCTCCCCAGTTTGGAATTCCCGATGCATCAAACCCCTTCCTCCTCTGACATTTCACTCAACGTTGGTCGAAAGCCCCGAGGTAAACCCAAACCCATCCATACCCTTCTGTTACTAAGACCTGTCTGAAGTATTCAGCAAACACAAAGCCACAGAATTACCTCTTTATCACCCTTGGAATTGCGCCATCAATTTACTTCCTGGTACCACACCACCTAAGAGTACAATCTACCCATTGTCTCAACCTGAAAGAATAGCTATGGAGGAATATGTTAATTAGGCCTTGGCTCTGGGGTTCATTAGACTATACACTTCTCCAGCAGCAGCCAGGGTTTTCGAAAAGAAGGATGGCGGTCTTCGACCCTATGATTACAGGGAGTTAAATTCCATCAGTATTAAGAACCGGTCTCCTCTCCCCTTGGTCCCCTCTGCATTAGAACAGATTAGAGAAGCTACGTTTTTTCTAAGCTCGATCTTTGTAGTGCTCACAGAGAGGGGGATGAATGGAAAACCGCCTTTGTTACTAACTCAAGGCACTATGAATATCGGGTGATGCCATATGGGTTAGCCAACTCGCCTTCAGTTTTCCAATCATTCATAAATGAAGTGCTAAGAGACACGATTAACGTCTTTTTGCTGGTGTATATTGATGATAATCTGATTTACTCTCCCTCAGAGAGGGAACACATCCATCATGTTTGTCTGGTGCTTCAAAGACTGGAACAAAACCATCTGTTTGCCAAGCTGGAGAAATATGCTTTCAACGAGTCCACGATCTCATTCCTGGGATATGAACTAAGCCCACAATGGGTTTCAATGGACAACTCCAAGGTGGAAGCTGTGATCAACTGGGCCACACCTCATAATGTCAAAGAACTTCATAACAAAGTTGGCTTTGCCAATTTCTATCATCGTTTTATGACTTCTCTGTGGGAAGGAAAGTCCAAGAAACCCCTGTGGAGTTCAGCTGCCCAGGCCTTTGATCGTCTTAAAAGCAGTTTCACTACTGCCCCCATTCTGAGACATCCTGATCCCACCCTGCTCTTCATCGTGGAGGTGGATGCATCTGATTTGGGTATCGGGACAATCCTATCTCAACGACATGGTACACCAGGATTCCCCCAGACTAACACCATTTGAACAGAATTACAATGTTGGAAATAAGGAACTACTCTCCATCAAGGCTGTACTCGAGGGATGGCGCCATTGACTGGAGGGTGCGCAACATCCCTTCCACGTCCCAACTGACCATATGAACTTGGAGTATATCAAGCCAGCTAAATGTCTCAATCCAAGCCAAGCGAGGTGGGTCCTGTTCTACCCTAGGTTTTATTTCTCGGTTACTTTTCGCCATGGCAACAAGAATGGTAAAGCCAATGCACTTTCCAGATTGCATGACACTTACCAAAACAATCCCATTGACTTTATTCTCCCTCAAGCAGCCATCCTTCATAGGAACAGCCCAAACTTCCTTTATATTCAGTGATTGGAGTTCATGTTTTCCTGCATGTTCATGTGTGTTGTTTTCATTGGTTTATTGTCTAGTTAACTTGTTATCAGTTCTGTCTTGGTACTGGTGAACTTGTTGGTCTTGTTACCCTTGTCCATGTCTTTAAGCCTCATGTTTGCCATTGTTCATTGTCAGGTATTGTTGGTTTGTGTAATGTTGGTTTAAGTCAAGTCAGGTCATGTTTAGGCCAAGTCCATGTTTTGGATTTGTTCACGTTTGTCGTTAGGGTTTTTGGATTTCACGTTTGGAAATAAAACTGCACTTGGGTTCATCACACATCATCGTCTCTTCGTCTACCTCTTGCTAGCCTACGTTATATGATCATAATGTGGATTCTTTTCAGAGGTGATTATTTTGGCCATGTGTCCTAAGGGTCAATGAAGCGATACTCATTGCTGTCCAGATACATTCAATTAAAACTACATTAAAATATACAGTTCACACAAACCATTTACTTGAATAAATCTCTTCTATGATGAGCATAGTAAGAAGTCATATTGATATTTTTTCAGGGGCTTAAAGTAAAAAATGTCACGTGGTGTCCAGAGACAGTAAAAAATTTTTTCAAAGTCTCATTAAAAGCTGAAATTGGTGAAAAAAAAAATGTTGGCATGACTAGTGCAGAATAATCTTGTAATGTTATAAAACAGTGAAACTAAAATATAACTCATAGCCTATTTAAAAACGCTTTTGTCCAGCAAATCAAAGTCATTGGGTGAAACCAACATGATGGTAACCTTTGTTGACTCTAAAACTGGAAACCTTTAGACCCTCAAGACTGAGCGTGAAGTTTAAAAAAACATCTCAAAAATTCAGAACGTTTATAAAACCGCCGCATGACAATTTCAAGTTTTTCAGAAAAGTACGAAACCAAATTGGACACAAAGATTACATTTCTGAGAACATGACACAAGTGTTTTAAACTAGGTTTTAAAATATTTCTAATTTGAACACCTCGGACAGCCTTATTTGTCAATGACCCATAATAATCCCCCCTCTGGTGATGAACAAGGGAAACAGGTCACCTCACTTTCTGCCTATCTGCAGTGCGGTTTTAAGAATCTGTGTGTGTGTGTGTGTGTGCTCTCCGACGGCACTCTGACCCAAATTCTGTTCCTCTCCATCCAGCAGACAGGTGGAGAGTTGCCACACAGCACCTCAGTGTGACTCTGCCGCAGTGTTCAGCCTGTGATCTTCAAGCAGCTATATTTATTCTAAGGAGGACACTTGGCTTTTTCTTTTCTTTTCTAGAACTTCCGATAAGAACTAAACGAGCCACACATGCCCAGAGGGAGCCTGAATTAGGCTTGCTTGAGAACTCGGGCACATTCACTAAACAGTTGTGCCATTTAAGCATTGAGTATTTCAGTGCAAACCTCTGCATGTACAATCCCGGTGAAGTGCGCTAGTGCATCCTACACAACCTAACACACATATGTGATCTAAATGCAACCAGCAAATTGCGTTCAGCACTACTGTTTTTTAGGGGGCATTTGCACATAATTCCTTCAGTGAATTGGACACTTAAGCAGGGCAGACTGCACATGCAAATAAGCAAAGCTATAAGCAGCTGCAAAAAAACTGTCCAATCCTGTTTTGGCACAAATTATGAAAATGTGTTTTCATTTTCCAAAGTCTCGAGTCATGCACAGGGTCTCTCCTTTCATTCACACATTGCAAATTCAACACCCATGTATGAACCCCCCCACATTTAATTCAGATCAAACTGCATTTTCATTAATTCATGTTTGACACATGCAGTGACTCTCTCATATAAATGGATATGAGTTACGGTTTATGCTGTATAATAAGAGCTTGATGCCTTAATTCTATTGTACAGCTCACAGGCTCCATCTACTGGATGGCAAAAGTTTTATAGACTATAAAATCCTTCAAAAAATCTGACATAAAGACAAAAATACAAGTCTGTGTACTTACCATCTTTCCTGAGTGCACAGACTACAATCCCATGAAGCATTGCGAATGATGGCACTGAATAAAAACTATGGGAATATACAGAATATATTGATTTTAGATTGTTGATATCTAAGTAGAGAAATAATATATTTAATATTTATTGCTAAATATCCCTATATGCATAAATATAAAATTAGTTTAAGGGTGAAGGGAGACCCACATGATTACATCATTCACAGTGCATCATGGGTGTGCATGGTCACTCCGTGTTGCCAGCTGTTCTCTGATTGGTGGATCTGTCTCTGCTGTACCATGGGTAATGTAGTTGGTCATTTCTTGGTCATTGCTCCTAACTTTGTCATCATGTGCCTTTCTGCAATTACTAGATTAACAATACAGTGTAACAATACAATACATACAGTTCCAGAATGTTAGTGAATCAAGTTTCTATAATTTAAATATATAAACTGTAATGAACCGTAAAATATACTAGCATCAAAATTACATCCCATAAAGCTTGAAACATGGTCGCTATATTTTTACGGTAAATGTTTGGCAACCACAGCGAATGTATCGTTCTATTTACATATTTAAAAAAAAAATGTAAATAATAACATACATAGTTAAAATAGCGTCCGAGACCGTCAATCCGCGCATCTTATCACGTGGCTTGTTGAGCGGAGACCTAGCACACGTGGAGGCTTCACGCTGTTCTCCGCGGCATCCACGCACAACTCACCACACGCCCCACCGAGAGCGAGAACCACATTATAGTGACACAAGGAGGTTACCCCAACGTGACACCACCCACCCTAGCAACCGGGGCCAATTGGTTGCTTAGGAGACCTGGCTGGAGTTACTCAGCACACCCTGGATTCAAACTCACAACTCCACGGGTGATAGTCAGTGTCTTTACTTGCTGAGCTATCCAGGCCCCCGGAAACTGAAGTTTTGACCAAAATACCATCATTTTTAATCCAGTTTTCATCAAGAATGATTCTATAGATTATACTGTTATACTGTAACTATATAACTGTAGTTATGCCAATATCTGTAACTACTGTTTAGTAATTTTGAATCAAAAATACAAGTAAGCAAAATATGTATTTTTACACAGAAATAGGTCTGTTAATAAAATCAGGCGACACCTCGTTGTATTATATGTCAATGGAGTCCAAAAATGAAATGAAAAAACTTGTTCTGCTAAAATAATTATCAAAAGAATTTTGATACATTTTCTCATTTATAGTCTTGTAAAAGATATGAGCGAATATGTTTTTTGGGTGTGGCCTGTAGACATGTTTAGGGCAGAAAAAGCATAATAAGAAAACCAGTTTCAGAGCTTTACAGATCCTGAAATCCAAAAATAAGGTAAATAGTTAGGTACAATTTGTGGTCAGTTTGATGGTTGAATGGTTGATTTTGATGTGTGTTTTGGATAATTTTTCTACTGGAAGATCCAGCTAGGGCCCATTTCAAGCTTTCTGGCGGAGGCAGCCTGGTTTTGATTTTTTTATCTGTTGGTATATGATAGAGTCCATGATGCCATGTATCCGAACAAGATGTTCAGGACCTCTGGCATAAAAACAGCCCCACAACATTAAAGATCCAGCACCACATTTAACCGTGGGCATCGGGTACTTCAGCATCTCTGTGTTGAAGTCAACTGATTTTAGTAATTGATCTACCAATCTCTGTGTGAAAATAAAACAATGACTCTGACACCTTTCTAAGTTATTTTTTTACCTGTAGTTTTGCTCCAAAATCATAGGAGAAAATTTACATTTTCAGCAAATTTAAGCAGTGAGCCACTTTGAGAGCCCCATATCTCTGGTATTTAACCATGTAGGGCCTTTAAAATGAAGGTAAATAGAGCAAATTTGTTTCGAGACAGAATGTAAAAGGATATTAAGATATCTTTAACTCTTCTGTAGTTATAAACACTCCAAAAAACAACAAAAACACACAAACAGTATTTTTCTCCATATTTGCAACAAGAGGTGTTGAAGTCAAATGATGTTAGTAATAGACCTCCTGATCTCTATGTAAAAATAAAATAATGACACTGATACCTTTCTAAGATTTTTCATCAAATCTTTTGACCTGTTGCTCTGCTGCAAAATCATCTGCATTTTTACAGAGTAAATAGTGATGCATGGACAAAAATAGTTTTAACAAATCAAATCAATAATCCACCAGTCAGTGTGAACGCCCTCTCTCTCTCTCTCTCTCTCTCTCTCTCTCTCTCTCTCTCACACACGCTGGCACGCGCACATACGCACACACACACACACATACACCTGTTGGGAGCAGCAGCACATGGCTCTGTTCTGTCACCTATCCATCATGCTCAGACACATGCCATTAGAGAGATCACAGATCACAGTAAGAGAGCAACACTAGAGTCCAGAAAACTGCTCAGGGTGAGTGTAAGTGAGCTTTTATTCTTATTTTGTCTATCAACGAAAACTTACAGTTGTGTGTTTGTGTGTTTCTTACTTTTATCTGCCACAGAGTGAACTCAAGTGGTAATGACATATAACAGTTTTGATAGAAACGAAGAAAAATTGTATTTACTAATTGGTCTTTTAACAGCATGTATAAGATTTGTGGCTATAAGGAAATACCCTTTTCCCATTTGTGTTAGTCCTACAAATATCACTATATTACTGTATGGAGGTTTTTAATTATTTACCAGGTAATTTTAGGTCACTGTGACACTGAAGTGCAATAGCACCTCTCTTGAGGATCTTGAGTATGTGAATACATATACAGTATTTCCTGCCAGGATTGTGTTTGTCTTGGATTCAAATCAGACTGTAGTTCATCTGATAGACAACAGAGGGTGCTAAACAGCAACAGGAGTTCTCTTGATGGAATAAGTTTGATTTATTTCTGTTTTACTGGTGTAGATGCATTTGTAAATACATGAAATACAGTTTTTCATCAGTTTTTAACATTTGTATACTGTACCTGGCCGAAACTGTATTTTTTCAGTTCAGTAAAACCAGACGGATTACTATTTTTTAATTCATTCAGAGAATAATGCTGTCTTTCTAACAGAGCACAATGCTAGTTGAATAGTCCTTTGAAAATGAAAAGCACAGGTTTATGCAACACCATCTGCAGCATTCACGCACAATAATGTTGCATGAAATCAATTCATTCTCCCAGTGAGATTGTTTATTCTGGATCCGTTCCATTCAGTTCATGTCACTGTGTCCGACAAAAACGATTTTGTTCTTGATTTATTAGCACAATTCACTTGCATGCGTTTATTAACAGAATATAAAACAACACACAACAAAAGATTTTCTGAGCTTTTCAGATAACTTGCATCGATTTAAGGGTGTATTATTAGGGTGCACAAGAGATGTGAAGTAACAGGGTGCAGGCAAAACTATTGATCTGCCTTTGCATGCAGCATTTTTAAGGCAAACAAATTATAATATTGGTCTTGTACATGTTCAATACATCATTTAAACATTCACAGTGTAGGTTGGAAAAAGTATGTGAACCCAATATGATAATGACATCAACTAATGCTAGTTAGAGTCAGGAGTAGGCAAACCTGGCATCCAGTTAATGAAACGAGATTGGAGGTGTGGGTTACTGCTACTTTGACTTATAAAAAGCACTCAAACAATTTGAGTTTGCTATTCACAAGAATCATCTGCTTACATGGACCATTCCTCACAAAAAGGAGATCTCTGAAGACCTATGATCAAGAATTGTTGCTTTGCATAAAGCTGGAAAGGGTTACAAAGTTATGTAACTTTTATCTGTCCACAATTAGACAAACTGTCTATAAATGATGATGGTTTAGTACTATAGGTACTCTCACTAGAAGTGGCCGTTAGATATTCATCTGTCCACAGTTAGACAAACTGTCTATAAATGGAGATGATTTAATACTATAGGTACTCTCACTAGAAGTGGCCGTTAGATATTCATCTGTTCACAGTTAGACAAACTGTCTATAAATGGAGATGATTTAGTACTATAGGTACTCTCACTAGAAGTGGCCGTTAGATATTCATCTGTTCACAGTTAGACAAACTGTCTATAAATGGAGATGATTTAGTACTATAGGTACTCTCACTAGAAGTGGTCGTTCATTCAAGATGACTCAAAGGACACACCGCAGAATTCTCAATGAGGTCTAGAAGAACTCTAGAGTGACAGATAAAGACTTGAAGGAATCATTGGAACTAGTGAACATCTCTGTTCATGAGTCTACTGTACAGAAAACATTAAACAGGTATGGTGTCCATGGCAGGACATCATGAATGAAGCCGCTGCTTTCCAACAAAAACATTGCTACATTTGCCGAAGACCACCTTGACACTCTACAACACTACTGGGAAAATGTTTTGTGGACTCATGAATTTGTGGTTGAATTATTTGGGAAGAACTCGCAGCACTGTGTAGGGTGTAAAAAGGACACTGCATACCAACATGAAAACATCATCCCAAATCTACCCTTTGGAAATGCCCAGTCAGAGCCCAGATCTTAACCCAATAGAGATGCTGTGGAAAGACCTCAAGAGAGCCGTTCACACCAGACATATAATTCATGTGCAATACCGACAAGAACTGATCAAAGTTTTTCGATCTAATTCAAAATTGATTGTCAAAATATTTGTGTGTGCTATGCATTTTTTGCTTAGAGTATTGTCGCATTAGCTTAGCAACATGCTAACACCAAATCCTATAGGAATCATGCGCTTCATGTGAGGAGCACGATTTGTATGATGCACCGAGTTGCTGCACAGAGTGTTCCAAATCAGTTGCTTATGAGGTTACATTTTAGTTAGCATTCTGCCTTAGAAGGTAGCTGCCTATATAGTCAATAGACATCAAGGAAGCTCGCTAGGTTTTGGTAAAATAGTCAATTCTAAATCTTTCAGGCCAAAACTACGTTCCAGGGACTGAAAAAAACATGGCCGTGGCTATGCTAAGTGAAGCCTCTAATGATGATAAAAAAATTTAAAATTGACAACAGTTCTGAGATTTTGTATTCATTTTCCAATAAAGATATCTACAAAGATACATTTACTTCAGAAGCATGACGTAAGATATATTGTCTTGTTTTCAGAGAAATCTGACAAAATGTAGTAGTTTATGCTTATTACAAGATAACTAAATAAATTTGCCAATGGAGTGAGGAAAAATATTTATTAATCTGGAAAGGTTTGGTTCTCTTATTCAGGGGCGTCATGCCCATTCAAACTGAGGGGGCACGTACCCCCTTAGATTTTTTGAGAAAAGAGGATTTTGAATGGATCTTTAAAACAGATATTTACCTACAATAATACAATTAAATGATTAATGCATGTAAAAAAAAGAATGTCTGTGGCAGAAATCTTTATTTACATGTCTAAATTTTAAACTAATAAATAAATAAATAAATAAGTGCATGACGCTCCTGCTCGTTCTATTAGCAAATCGTTTTTTTTTTCTTCTTCTTGTTTTAAGCATAAACCTCAATTAATTTAGTTCAACATTTCTCTGAAACAAAACTTAACATCTCAAGTCATTCTGCTTCTCAAGTAATTGCTTCTTGTTTAAGGATGTTATATTTTAACAAAAAATTCAAATGAAACTAGAATAAAATTAAGTGCAACTAAAATGTGTGTTGTTCAACTTTTAGAAAGACGGCTTTACAACAGTTGTGAGGGGCAACATCTCTCTGGATAACTTTTTATTTTCTTCTTATTATTATTATTTTGCAGTGTATGGAAAATCAGAAAATCATTTAAGAATTTAAATTATTTTCAAAAAAAATGTATTATAAAAATGTAGAGCTGGAATTGATTTTCAGTCCCATTTTTGGAAGCAGATACAAGATAGATAAAAGCCTTTTAGTGACCAGCTCAGATATTTTGATCCAAAAAGACACTGATTTGAAGGCCAATTCTAAACGTATAATCATTATAATCATAATATATCAATTTGATCATTTTATCACCAGAGAAAAAGTGATGTTCATTGGAAAGCACCCAGGTTTGAAAGGGTTCATTAGATTGAACTAGTATATTTTGTGTTGTTACAATTAAGTATTGAATGTAATATGCTAATTATGAAAATTTTGCTCGATTTAAAACCATCAAAACAGATTAGCCAAACCAGTATGTCGGAGACCAGCTAACCACTAGGCTAATCATAGGCTGGTTTAAGCCGTTTTTGTTTTGCTTTGTTTTTCAGCAGGGAAAACGAACAGGAGTGACATTTCTCCTTGTTTCTGGAAGTTAATGTTGAGTTTAATAAGTCTCAGTGACACACCCGCACTCAGAGTGCCAGACGTGATGTCATTGTTATCAGACTTGTCTTGGTTCATATCACGCATGTTTGCGACTGTACAGGAAGTTATGTTGGTCTGTCTGAAGCCTTAAGAGGCCATGGCAATAATGAATGTTATCATCAGTCTATGGTGTTACAATCCTAGACTAAATACTGACTCGATTTTATTGTATAATTCATGTCTGAGGAGAGAGACCTTGTTGCAACACTTCGTTATGGATTACTAAATGCAGTCTGATGTTTGTGTAGCCTAAATCTTTTCTGTGCACAAATGTTCAGGGTTCAATACGTTAAGCTTCATGGACAGCACTGTCCATAACGTTGCATGTTATTTATTACCAGAGATAATCATTTCAACACTGAAATGCATTTACTATAGAAGTCTATGGAACAAGCATTCCGGGGAATATTCAGCTTGTATTTTTGTAAAGGTGCTTTATTAATCCTACATAATATAATACAATATTGCTAATTATTTGAGCTACAATGTTGTTTATATTTTCCTTTTAATGGTGGGAATATGGTTTTAGGCAAATTGACATTTCGGGTTTCTAATCTAGGTTTTCATTTGGGTATTTTTATGCAAATATTTAGGATATCACATAAAAAATGCTATTTGATTGCAGTGGATATTAACCCTTTAAGTACTGAAGGTGTTTTTAAAGACTTCCTGTTTTAGCTGCATGCCCAAAATTAAAGGATTATAACTCTACAAAACAAAACGTGTCAATTGATTGGTATAATTTTAAAGAAAACATTTGGCAAATTTGAATGACAGATTATGACAAATTATGAAACTCTCATCTTGAGAACTGCTGAAAAATTACCAAAAAACGTTTTTCTTATTTTTCATTATATATCTCTCGGTGTAAATAAGGTGGCTCCGAAAAACTGCTTTTGTTTGTTTTCCCTTGTTTTTTTTCTCATGTCACCTGTAACTGAGAAAAATGTTGTTCTGATATGACAAAGCATTCAAAAGTTACAGCATTACAAATATAATTTATCATAGTGTATAAAAACATCTCTAAACAAATAAAACAGGCATGAGTAACAAGATCTCATTCAGTTCCATTCTGTGCCATTTGAGCCATCGAGTCTGTGTCAAATACTTGGCGCCATCTAGTGGTGGCCATATGTAATGACAATAAATGTTCCTCTCTGCCCATATTTGGATGACTTCCATGTTTGGTTGCAGCGATCTGAATCCTAATACGATTGGTTTAGCACTCCGTGATACTGGACAACATACTACATCATTTCCAGTTAAGTCATCTGCTCCAGGAAAGCTAACGTGTTTTAGCCAGATAGCACATTATGTACCAATAGCACGATCTCACATATGTAGAGTGCAAAATAATTAACAAATTATCACAATGGAAGACTTCTGATTTGTCAGCAAATATCAAAGCACTTGTTCAATTTTGGTCATAATGCCTGCATGCATTGTAAAGTAGAGCTTCTAAGCTTTAAAACAATGCTGATTTGTGTTGGTCAAGACTGTAGTTATTAATAATTTCGAATAGACAAATAATTTTCTGTGATAACCTACAGCATGTCACAACCCAAACACTGAAAAATAGTTACAAAATATCTCTGCATGTACATGTTATCTGAAAAAAAAAAAAAAAATCTGAAAACTAGTTTCTATCATAAAAGGAGAAGGTCTAGCTGGATCGCTCAATACCTTGATTAATGGCTTGATTAGTTGTCTAACAAACTAACAAGTGAGAGAGAGAGAGAGATAATGTCTATATGGCTCCCAGACTAATGGCTGATAACATTCTAGCTGTGTAAACAATCTAATCTTCTCACAAACAAAGAGACTCAGGAAAATAGGTGTGTTTGCTTTGCACGCAGCCTTTACACAGTGATTTTTATTTGCATGAGGTCAACTTATAACATTAGTCAATAGTTTTCATGACTAACCACCCTCGGTTGACCCTTAACCAGGTTGTTTTTTGCTACTGTGTCTTTAAACCACATTTTACTCTTCTCATTAGTTCTTCTGTTGTACAGGATTTATAGTATCTATCCTTTTTCCTAAAATGAGGAGCCATTTTGTTCTTCTGAAATACTGCAGGTTTTCATCAGCCGGTAGAGGGCGCTGTTTCCTCTCTATCCTTTTGTAAAATCACAAAGCATGTGCAGGTAGTAATGACATGCAAATGCATGTAAATCCTTCTCATTATGCGTATGCATGTTTGACAGGATGTCCTTTCACCCAGATTCACAACACTTCCTCCTGCATGTCTCATGACTGTTAGCCCCTCATCTCTTATGTGTACAGTGTCTAGAAATATCTTACACTCGTAATGACTTCCAGCTTCTCTGTATCACATATGAAAGCCATTAAAACAGACAAAGAGCTGAACAATGCAACATTGTCTCTCAAAGCGAAAGAGCTGTTCATTCCTGGTTTGATTTAATGGGGTTAATGTGTTGTTGTCTTTTGACATATTAGCAACACTACTAACAAACTTCTATAAAAAGCCCAAAGGGAACTATGGAGGAATGTATCATAAATATTGGGTGACCAGACATCCTGGTTTCACAAGGTGTGTCAGTTCCTTAAAAATGCATGTAAATGCACTCATTTACTCAATGGTGTATGTTTGGTGAGGGACTATCTTTTTTTCCTACCAATGGAAGATGGAGGGAGTATTCCCCCCCAAAAATGTTAAAACAGTGATTATTATGGCAATTTTGTTTAGTGATGCTAGCGGCGGAGAAATTAGACGAATTACGAATTTGGCTGTGATTTTACCCTCTGAGACAAATTTTGGGAAACAAACAATATTTCTTTCATCACACAGCAAGCGTTCTGAGGGACATGAGCAGAGCAACTGATGACATAAGTGTGTGTTAAGTAGTGCTGTCAGTTGATTAGAATATTTAATCACGATTAATCGCATACATTTTTATAGTTAATAGCAATTAACCACAGATTTTGAAAGTGCTGACATTTGACACCATATATACGTCTTTTCCTGTCAAAATGCATTTATAGTCATCTTAGGAAATAAAAAGAAAAAAGTAACATTTCCTGAACAAAGCCTTCCACAGTATAAAGATAGAAATGCGCTAAAATATCCTCAATTAAACATTTCCCCAAGTCTAACTGGGAGTTTTACGAATTGAAAGAATTTGTCCCCTAATAGGTTGCCTATTCATTGCAATGTGCATTAAATCTCTTAAACGCTCATCCTGCACAATATAAATATGCCGGCAGACTGTGGCTATCCACTTTCCTACAGCAATCGTGAAGCTGCGTTCATTATTTGCCTCAGGCATCAACACCAGCGCCTCTTTAAACTTCACATTAAAAGCGCTTGCAAAGAAAAACATCTCATTTTGTATTTTGGTGATAATTAAGACTTGACATGCTTCTGTGATCAGTTCAAATGCGCCTTACATAGACTGAAAAATACTTGATTTTTATCACTAGCCCCATCTGGGCTCGTTTTGAACATCAAATAGCATAAGTGGTCCTTTCTCCATTTTATCATGAAAGCACTGTTGTGTGTGTGTGTGTGTGTGTGTGTGTGTGCGTGTGTGCGCGTGCGTGTGTGTGCATGTGTGTGTGTGTGTGCGTGTGTGTGTATGCGTGTGTGTGTGTTTGTGTGTGTGTGTGTTTGCGTGTGTGTGTGTGTATGCGTGCGTGACTGTGTGTGTGTACGTAAGTGCGTGTGTGCGTGCGTATGTGCGTGCGTGCGTGTGCGTGTGCGTGTGTGCTTTTGTGCGTGCGTGCGTGTACGTGCGTGTGTGTGCGCAAAGATTATTTTATTTACTGAGATAACAACCTCCGCGGCTCCATCATAGGAGAGAGCATAACGGTAAATTAGTGTGTTACGACAGTACCGCCTATAGAATGTCTATGTGAACTCCGCAATA
Source organism: Moxostoma hubbsi (assembly GCA_032164185.1). NCBI lineage: Eukaryota > Metazoa > Chordata > Actinopteri > Cypriniformes > Catostomidae > Moxostoma > Moxostoma hubbsi. The sequence continues at coordinate 49,160,195 of JAVLUX010000010.1, forward strand.
TGCTATTTTATGCTAAGCTTGTAGGTTCCCATTGGTAGAACGGCTCTGGTGTGTTGTAAAGTGTGCATCAGTGTAATGACTCTGAGCAGAAACATTACAAATGTTCGCCCTTCCCAACATGCCTATGTTGTGTTAACGGTAAAGGCGTAAATCGTGATTTAGAAAAAATTAAGCATATACTACGGTCAGACACAAATGCTAGGTACTACGTACAGGACACGTGACGCATAATCGTCATTAGCAAAGTGCTCAAGCACTGAACGCGTGCAGCATGATTCTTCTAACCACGTGTACTCCGCGCAGTATGCTCTTGGAATAATTTACTCTCACGGTTGAGCTGTTGCTGTCATGTAATTGCTGGTAAACAACAGGAGACGAAGGTGAAAACAACAACAGCGCATGTGTGAAGAGGTCTGGAGGATACCTGCATCTTATAACTCGAGTCTGAAGGAATATTAAGTCACCTTTATTGGTCTATAAACTCTTGAGGATAAATAGTCCAGCATCTCACATGCGCTAACTGCCAGCGTATGCGCACACAGTCTAATGGAGCATACATTGAAAGGCTAGTACGTATACGCTAAGCACCCGCGTCAAAACCGAAGTATACTTTTGGCTCAAGAGAGCAAAACAAAGATGTCGAAAGTTAATGTCGTTTAGTCTGTCTTGGCTTTTACTGAAGATCATTCTGTGGTCTTCTTCAGATTGATCAAACTGTAAACTTAGAAGAAATTGGTCTGTGATGACTGAAATTCAAATCCCTGCCCCCAGTGGCCGAAGCTGGAAGTGTTGTTGATTGGTTTATGGGAGAAATATCCACAAGGTGGCGCCATAAGGGA
>JAVLUX010000010.1:49166033-49228533 GCA_032164185.1 Moxostoma hubbsi
TTGTACATTAATCTTATCTCCCACAGTCAAATGGGCTGCTTTTAACAGTGAACCAATAAATTCACCAAGTGGAGTGAGTCTGAGAGTCTTTGCATATGGCTACTGATCAATTGGTGAAATCATACTTGTCTTTACTGGACTGGACTGGACTGACTTACCTTAAAAGGGGACTTTGGTGAGGCCAGAATCAGTCATATTCTCCTGTACACAAAGGGCATGATTTACTTTATTAATTTGCTTGTGCAATCTATCATATTGTGTGTGCACATTGTGGGTGTATTGCAAATGATTTACTCAGAAATTAGAGCAAATAACTACACACACAAATACTTTGGACACGCCCTCAAATAGGAGGCTTTTGCATGTGGTAATTACACCGTATGACTGCTCACAGTACAACTCTCACTGAATTAATTCAATGTAAAATTGCATTTATTAATATAGCATTAATTACTACAAATATATTTATGAATAGAATTATATTGTAGATATAATAGAACATCCTATACGAAAGACAATACAAAGTATGAAAGAATGAAAGTACAAATGAAAGTATGAATTTACAAATGGAAGAAAGTAAAAAAACTAAGCAAAGAATGTACAAAAGAAAAAAGGTACAAATTAAAAAGTACAAATGAATGATAGTTCGAAAGAATAAAGAATTAAAAGTTCAAAAGAACAAGACTATAAAAACAACAGTACAAAAGTATGAAAGAAAGTTTGAATGAAATTACGAATGAAAGAAAGTATAAAAGAACAAAAGAAAGTTTGTACGAAAGTATGAAAGAATAACAGAAAGAAAGAATGAAAAAGTGTGAAATTACGAAAGAATACAAAAGAACAAAAATGCATAACAACAAAAGTACAAGCAAAAGTACGAATGAAATGACAAAATTAATAAAGTTTAAAGGTATGAAAGAACAAATGAAATACGAACACAAGAAATAACAAAAGTATGAAACAACAAACAAAATTAAGAATGAAAGAAATTACAAAAGAACAAAAAAGTATGAAAGAACTAAAGAAAGTATGAAAGAATGACAGAAACAAAGAGCGGAAGTATTGGCAATAGATACTATGCACCAAAGAAAGAACAAACAAAGGAAAGAACAAACAAAATAAATATTTGACTGCTCACGGTACAACTCTCATTAAATTAATGAACGACAGTACAAAAGCACGAAAGAAGGCTTGAATGAAACTACAAATGAAAGAAAATACAAAAGAACAAACAAAAGTACAAAAGAATGAAAGTAGGAAAGTACAAAAAAGTACAAAAGAATGTGCAAACAAAGGTACAAACGAAATTAGAAAATTATTAAAAGTATGAAAGTATAAAAGTACGAAAGAAAGTACAAACAAAAGTACGAAAGAAAGTACAAACAAAAGTAAGAAAGAAAGTACAAACAAAAGTACGAAAGAAAGTACAAAAGAAAGTACAAACAAAAGTACGAAAGTACAAAATTAATACAAGTATGAAAGTATAAAAGTACGACAGAAAGTACAAACAAAAGTAAGAAAGAAAGTACAAACAAAAATACGAAAGAAAGTACAAACAAAAGTACGAAAGAAAGTACAAACAAAAGTACAAAAGAATGAAAGAAAGTACAAACAAAAGTACGAAAGAAAGTACAAACAAAAGTACGAAAAGAAAGTACAAAAAAAGTAAGAAAGAAAGTACAAACAAAAGTACGAAAGAAAGTACAAACAAAAGTACGAAAGTACAAACAAAAGTACAAAAGAATGAAAGAAAGTACAAACAAAAGTACGAAAGAAAGTACAAACAAAAGTAAGAAAGAAAGTACAAACAAAAGTACGAAAGAATGAAAGAAAGTACAAACAAAAGTACGAAAGAAAGTACAAACAAAAGTAAGAAAGAAAGTACAAACACAAGTACGAAAGAAAGTACAAAAAAGTAAGAAAGAAAGTACAAAAAAAGTAAGAAAGTACAAACAAAAGTACGAAAGAAAGTACAAACAAAAATACGAAAGAAAGTACAAACAAAAGTACGAAAGAAAGTACAAACAAAAGTACAAAAGAATGAAAGAAAGTACAAACAAAAGTACGAAAGAAAGTACAAACAAAAGTACGAAAGAAAGTACAAACAAAAGTACAAAAGAATGAAAGAAAGTACAAACAAAATTACGAAAGAAAGTACAAACAAAAGTACGAAAGAAAGTACAAACAAAAGTACAAAAGAATGAAAGAAAGTACAAACAAAAGTAAGACAGAAAGTACAAACAAAAGTACGAAAGAAAGTACAAAAAAGTAAGAAAGAAAGTACAAAAAAAGTAAGAAAGTACAAACAAAAGTACGAAAGAAAGTACAAACAAAAATACGAAAGAAAGTACAAACACAAGTACGAAAGAAAGTACAAAAAAGTAAGAAAGAAAGTACAAAAAAAGTAAGAAAGTACAAACAAAAGTACGAAAGAAAGTACAAACAAAAGTAAGAAAGAAAGTACAAACAAAAGTACGAAAGAAAGTACAAACAAAAGTACAAAAGAATGAAAGAAAGTACAAACAAAATTACGAAAGAAAGTACAAACAAAAGTACGAAAGAAAGTACAAACAAAAGTACAAAAGAATGAAAGAAAGTACAAACAAAAGTAAGAAAGAAAGTACAAACAAAAGTACGAAAGAAAGTACAAACAAAAGTACGAAAGAAAGTACAAACAAAAGTACGAAAGTACAAACAAAAGTACAAAAGAATGAAAGAAAGTACAAACAAAAGTACGAAAGAAAGTACAAACAAAAGTAAGAAAGAAAGTACAAACAAAAGTACGAAAGTACAAACAAAAGTACAAAAGAATGAAAGAAAGTACAAACAAAAGTACGAAAGAAAGTACAAACAAAAGTACGAAAGAAAGTACAAAAAAAGTAAGAAAGTACAAAAAAGTAAGAAAGTACAAACAAAAGTACGAAAGAAAGTACAAACAAAAGTACGAAAGTACAAAATTAATACAAGTATGAAAGTATAAAAGTACGACAGAAAGTACAAACAAAAGTAAGAAAGAAAGTACAAACAAAAGTACGAAAGAAAGTACAAACAAAAGTACAAAAGAATGAAAGAAAGTACAAACAAAAGTACAAAAGAATGAAAGAAAGTACAAACAAAATTACGAAAGAAAGTACAAACAAAAGTACGAAAGAAAGTACAAACAAAAGTACAAAAGAATGAAAGAAAGTACAAACAAAAGTAAGAAAGAAAGTACAAACAAAAGTACGAAAGAAAGTACAAACAAAAGTACGAAAGAAAGTACAAACAAAAGTAAGAAAGAAAGTACAAACAAAAGTACGAAAGTACAAACAAAAGTACAAAAGTACGAAAGAAAGTACAAACAAAAGTACGAAAGAAAGTACAAACAAAAGTAAGAAAGAAAGTACAAACAAAAGTACGAAAGAAAGTACAAAAAAAGTAAGAAAGAAAGTACAAAAAAGTAAGAAAGTACAAACAAAAGTACGAAAGAAAGTACAAACAAAAGTACGAAAGTACAAAATTAATACAAGTATGAAAGTATAAAAGTACGACAGAAAGTACAAACAAAAGTAAGAAAGAAAGTACAAACAAAAGTACAAAAGAAAGTACAAACAAAAGTACGAAAGAAAGTACAAACAAAAGTACGAAAGTACAAAATTAATAAAAGTATGAAAGTATAAAAGAAAGTTTGAACAAAATTATGATAGAACGACAGAAAGAACGAAAGTACTGACGAAAGAAAAGCTGTTAGTTGTATTTCACATTTATGAGTTCTTCTTAACTACATTTTTCACTGGCGATTTTCACAATAGTGTCGTTTTTCCAGTAACGAGCTGCGAGATATATAATGTCGTGAACCGTGACTTCTTTTTTAAAGAGATATATCATGTGTACTGCTGCTGTTTATATTCCAATTTATTTAGATCATCCTATTGTTATATATCTAAAACTATTTTCATTTTAATGTCAGTAGCTTGAGGTATAGCTAACTACTTTAAACAAAAATAAAAATAACATATATAAAGTATACAAAATTAAAAAAGTCTGGTAAAACTGACCACTCACAAGCCACTGTGGTGAAAGTAAAAAAACGTTCCCTCCCCGACTGTGTCATTTACATTCCTGCTTTGGCGTAGAAACCTGCAGTGTGTTTTCATTCCAGTCTCCTCTAGAAAAAGTCTGTAAATAATATTCAGGTGTTTGTGTGTGTCTGAGAAAGAGAGAGAGCGAGAGAGAGAGAGCTACACTTTTCAAGAGTTCTGCATGGAAGAGAAATAATGAATGTCTTTCTGTCTCTGATTTGTTTAAATGTTCAGAAACTGAACTGTACAAAGGAAATGAAAGAATTTAGGGAGGCTTTAGTGGTCTCTTTGTTTGACCAAGTGTGTGAGTGTATGTGTGTGTGAGAGAGAGAGAGAGAAGGGACGCTCATGATTTGCCACTGAGAGAAGTATGAAAAGCCTTCGGGGGATTTCCTCTAAAAGAAAGACCTCCTACTCTCCTCCGACCCTTTACTTTCCCTCCCTCCCTGAAAGAAATCACTTTACCGTCAAAACACTGCAGCCGGCCAACGACAGACTTTGCCGTTTTGCTCTTGTACAAACTTGTAATAACTTGCTGCACAATGGCTGTAATCCACTGTAGTCCAGGTCTACTACCCTCCCCAAACCAGATAGCTTGGAATCACCTTTGGATGTGAGAAATCTTGGGAATGGTGCCATTGCATATCCAGAACTAGATTTGGAGTTTCCTTTGTTAGGGATCACAGATTTGAGGATGACAGCTCAGTAGCCGGAACACTGTCGTCAAGATGGTAAATAAGACTTTTTTATTTGAGTTTCTACACAACTTTTGTGATGTTGCACCAGTGACCTACTGAACTAATGATAACAAGGCTACTGAAGTAGACCAGTAAGGGGTTCCGATTTAGTACATTAGCTAGTTCTACTCATCTTTTTAAGAGTATATTCAGGTTTCGTTCTATAGCGTTTCATTTGTTATACATCTCTGAATGACTGATGATGTTTGGCAGCGAGTTGTACAGCCTACACAAGCTTTATGTTTTGTTTTGCTTGAGTTGGGCAGGTGTGTTTTATATCTCTGGTATAAAACGATTTACTCAGTGACGGGTAGAGGAGAAGTATGTTCTGTGGTATGTTTGTGGATTCAGAGTTTATGCCAACTGGAATCTACATCTGCAAAACAGAAATTACTGCAGACTCCACTACACTCCCTCAGATAGCATCAGGAAGACTCGCAGACTTGAAACAGGAATGTAATGTCTCTCTTTGGCATAAGCCCAATCTGACAGTGACAAAACCTGGACAAGCGTTATTGTTTGTGCATTTTCAACGAAGTGTACTTTGGTTGTCCATCTGCAATGCTAGAATATCCACATAGAAGTTTCAGGACTTTTTGTGAGAAATGGTGGATATGTTTTTGCGAGGGCTGCACACCTGCACACATGTATTCCTACGCAGCGCCCAAACTGACCACTTAACAGCGACATTCACTGGAGAAAAACACCATTAGAGCAAACTCTCACATTCATACACACAAACAACACTCGTGCTGTGTTCGAGCTTGTCACGACCTTTAGCAGACCTTGGAAACACTCACACAAGTACACACATTAACACAACACACTTGAGTGCACACCTCACCAAATAAGGCACACATTCAGCCTTCTGTAATGCTAGCTTTCAAACTACACGTCCACACAGAAGTTGGTTTATTGTTAAAAATAGCAGAGTTTCTTTAAAACTGCTGGTTCTCCAGAAAACTGCTTTTTTACCCTGTCCAAAAACAGAATGGGAATTCTCATATGATTCAGCAATACCAGAAAAAACTGGTGTTTTTTGTCATTGTTTGGGTGATCTAAAACCTAGTGAGCTGCCTACATAGGTCGCTGCCTTCTAAGGCTGTGTCCTTACCAAAATGCAACCTCATAATTGACTGAAGCTATACTTTGGTTAGATGTGAACATTAGACATCAGCATAGAGGTAGAAAGAAAGTCCCGCCTTACAGGTAAAAGAGCCAATCACCTTTTAGATACAGACTTCACCTGTCAATCAACTCGAGAACGCTCATGCGCATTAGCTATACAAGCCAGGAAGATTGCATTTTTTTAACATAAACTGAGCTAAAGAAGCACACTTTATGATACCACTGTTGTCAGATTTTACTTCTCATTTGAAATATGTTCTTCGATCGTAATCTTGACCAACCATTTTGGAGATTTCGGTCTTTCCCCATTCAAGTGCACTTGTATGCTGCTTGTTTACATAGAAAAATATCTGCCGAGAGTGCCAAATAGGGCTGGGCCATATGATGATATGTAGTTTTATTACTTTGACATTGTTTGACTTGTTCCAAATAAAGAGGAAACAGTTTTAATTTATGAAGTATTTAATTCACTTTCTGGAGTTCCAAAAATATGCATTACAATTTGGTTATTTGATATATAACACTATTTTTATTGATTTTCCAGAAAACTTTTACAATATCGTGACATATCGCTATTGTGATATAAATTGACTGGTCATATCCCCTGCCCCTAGTTCCAAAGATGGCTGCCAGTGGATTGACTTGCTAAAAGGCTTTGGTATCAAGCGTTCGACCGTAAGCATTCGCTAAGTGTTTGCATCAACACCGAAGTATACTTTGGAATGTAGCGCATAGGCTAAGCTAAAGACGCTAAAGATCCTCTCGTGTCATCGGGCATATTGAATGTTTTACGTGAGCGTTGTTGTGTTCCAAAAACTTGTGAGTTGCCTTGCTGTCTACTGCCCAGGGCTGGACTGGTAATCTGGCATACTGGGCATTTTCCCAGTGGGCCATCGGAAGAACCGAGCGGGCCAGTGGGCACCATGCTCAACAAATTTTGGGCCAGTTGCTAAGTAAAATCCCAGGCCGATTTCTCTCCCCAGTCCGGCCCTGCTACTACCTCCATCTGCACCATATGGACATGTTTGACCACTGTGAAAACATTTTTTTTTCAGCACCTAGTTTTCTTCATGCCATGTCAAGTTAAAAAGAACTTCAATGTTTATCTCAAGACAACTTTGTTCTGTTTTACTCGTTGCACTGCTTCTGTGTTTAACACAAGAAAGCGTTTGGTCTGAATGGCTGCTAAGGCAGTATCCTTATTAAAATGAAACCTCTTTAAGTTATGAAGTTAGAACGCCCTACATAGGCAGCAACTACAAATTGCATATGAACCGCACATGAGACTCGACTCTCGAGTTTGGTGTTAGCATGTTTGCTAAGATCACAGCATGTTCCTCTAAGCATTAAAATACATAGCGCACACAAATATTTGGTAAGATAGTCCTTTTTTAGTTAGATTGAACTATTTTAACAATGTTTTTTGTTAATGACTGAATTCTATGTTTTTTTTGTATTCTATTACATATTTTTATTTCTCACACTTCGTCTGCCATCTAGAAGGTATCTAAATATGTATCTCACTGGGCTTTGAAAGAGAGCTCTAGTGTTGATTTTCAGATTTGTTTTGGCAAACTAAAGATGTTGGGTTACAGCTGTTGAAACAATGTCGGCTGTGAAGTATTAAGCATAGAAAAGTAAAGAAACATGAGTGAATGAGGGATATTTAGGGAAGATTTTTCTTGTAAAACTGCAAGGCTAACACAACACTTTACTGAGTGTAACCACACCGTGTCTGACATGTCGTAAAATTCATGAAAGTACTGGTGGCTGACATATTTTTATGGCTTTTTACCTCAAATAAATCAAGAGACAAATATCAACACATTTTCCTGGATTATGATGCATCACGGATTGTTTCTTGGCAGCTTTTGACCCCTCTGAGATCCTGACGAGCAAACAAAGAGAACGTCTGCTTTCTATTAGCATGTTGTCCTTCCTCCAGATGTTCACAGTCGGTTGATGTCCCAGTGACCTAAAGGTTCAAAAAGGGATATTTCACCCAAATATGACAATTCCTTTGAACTTTTCATTGTTACAAACGCTTTCTTCCGTGGAACTGAAAAGTAGATATCAGGCACAAGGACTTTCATTGTATGGATTCAACTCATGTCCAACATCACACATGTCCATTTGTCTTCAGAGGAAGAAAGAATTTCATATGGGTTTGGAATGACATTGAGTAAATGATGGCAGAATTTTCATATTTGGATGATCGCTTTATGGCTTGTTTATACAGGATGCATTTTTGCTCTATGTACAGATGCTTTCAAAATGTGCACCACATCTGTCAGTTTTTTCAGTGTCTCACGGCATGAGCACAGCATTATTACCCCTTAAATGCGCTATATTGTGAAAAACGTTTATGCTTGAAACGTTAAAGTGTCGGGGGCCTGGGTATCGCAGCGAGTATTGACGCTGACTACCACCCCTGGAGTCATGAGTTCGAATCCAGGGCGTGCTGAGTGACTCCAGCTAGGTCTCCTAAGCAACCAAATTGGCCCGGTTGCTAGGGAGGGTAGAGTCACGTGGGGTAACCTCCTCTTGGTAATGCGCTCAAGCCATGTGATAAGATGCGCGGATTGACGCCTCAGATGCGGAAGCAACTGAGATTTTTCCTCCACCACCTGGATCAAGGAAGTTACTACACCCCCACGAGGACTTAGAGCGCATTGGGAATTAGGCATTCCAAATTGGAGAGAAAAGGGGAGATAAAACAAACAAACAAACAAACAAGAAAAAGTTAAAGTCTCCGTATACAAATGTCAGGCATATGAGATGTCATTTGAAAGCTTAGAATCTGAAATTTTCATGATAACCATTGCTTCTACGTTTATGTTACTTAAAATAACAAAATAAGGCTTCAAAACATTTGTGTTGAAAATTAGCACCCCCTAGAGGTAATGGGGTAGAAATATTTATATGTAAATAAAAGTTCTTTACATGGCACCTAAATAGACAAGTCATATATCAAATGAAAGCTCTCATTCTCAGGACTGTGACTGTATAGTTGCCCTGATACCACAGATCAAAAGATTTTCAAAAGGATCTCAAAGTTAAATATGATTTATGCCGCTAACTGCTGCTGTAAGCCCCAAATAGCCAATAACTTTATATCTGCTTTAATCAAGGGCAGTTTTTTAAAATAATGAGCCATTTTTTTAGTTTGCTCTTCTGAATAATATAATGTTATATCTTAGATGTCCAAAACAAAACATGCAATCCAGAAGGAAAAGCATGCAAAAAGAACAAAAAGAAAAAGCTTTCTAATGATACTTAGATTAAGCTTGTAGTCCACTCAGAGGCCGAGATATTCAATGAAACAACGAGGGTGGTGGTTGAACTATCAACCATCGAGCTGTTTTAGAACACAATGAGGCGTCTTGTGAGAATGACCCCTTGGTGGTAATCTTGTCTTTTTTTGCTTTGCGTTGTTGGTCAATATACATGCGTCAGACACAAGTCTTTCGGCCATTGCTAACTGTCTTATGCCAGGAGCGCTGTGTTTTAAGGTGCTGTGTCAAACTATAAACAATTTAACTTTTAAACACACTTTGCGAGACCCCTGCCTTTTGTTCTATTTCGTTGTGCCCGTATGGCCGAAGGCAAGAACATCCTGTTTGAACGACCTCTTAGGGTAAATTAGGCATTCAAATAGGGCGAGTTCTTGTGTTACATGCGAAACATGTTTCCCAGTTTATTACGTTTTTTTTAAAGCAGTGTGTCAAATTAAAAACAAGTCGCAAGACCTCCTGCTTGAACGCAAAAACGCATTCCCATTTAAATGACCCCTTAGGTTGCACTTACTTTTTATAAATCAGCAAAGGTCTATGGGTGTTAATGAGCCTATAAATGCCCCTTCTGCATATTTCCGTTGCGCTCCATCTGTTATTTTCTAATGTGAACGCCCTCTAAGACCGTTAATCCTGCCCTCCTCTCCGCCACACTGTAGCTGACACAATGTCCCAGGAATTCACTTTAGGGAACTCTAAGTGATCTGAGCATGTCTTTTGTGTGTTTTGAGTTGCTAATATTTATTTTGGAAACAAGTCCCATGGCCTCCAATCAAGAGCCAATGAAATATGGTATTCGGGATCATTTGGAGTCAGTTTTGCACTCTTGGATCTCAGTGAGAAACCGCAGAGTTGTTGCTTCATCTGCAGGGCATACAGCGGAGAGAGTCAATAAAACATACAAGCTGTCAAATAAGTTGGCGAGACAGATGTGTTCGTAAGACCTGCAATGTCAAAGGTGATAAATGACTAAAGATTTAACATGTTCTGGATGTAAAAGCATGATTACTCTTAGAGCTTTCACACCAACCAAACCAAACTCTCACATCAAACGCACCAAAAGATCTAGCATGAGGTACTTTTTAATTTCTACAAAGAACTTTTTAGTTTCTAGTTAGTTCAAAAACCACATCTGTCCTGGTACTTTAAAGAACCCAGAACCCAAAACACTGATCTGAAGAACTCATAATTAAACTTCAATCGCTTTTTTCAACCCCCAAAGAACCATATAGCCAATTTTAGAGCTCTATTACCCTCCTGAGACCCAAGTGTGACTGCTGTTTAAATGTAGGAATGCATTTATGAATGTTAATGAACAAAACTGTATTGCACAATGATAACAAAATAAAATAGAACAAATGTATATTAAAAAGTTAAATGACCCATAGATGTGTTAATGTTGAAAGTTTTTCAAAATATGAAAAAACATGTTTTTCTTCAAATTTTGAGGGAATAATGTCCCAAAATCCTCGTATGTGGACGTCATGTTTATCAGCGCGCTGACGCGCGGAAAATTAGCTGATTTTTTATAGCGGCATATCAAACGAAACTGGAGACTCTCCTCTTTACACCCAAACAGGTTTCAATGAAAAAACATAAATCGGTTTCTTACCAGAGGCACTTTTGTTGGTGCTGCGCCCGTAGAAGCGCTTCAAGGAAATCAAGGTCATGCTGTTGTGTCACGTGACTCGGTGCGCCAAACGTTTAACCCTTAAAGGACATTCTAGAGGCTTGTGAACAGTATTCAGTGTTTTTTATTATTTAAATTATGCGTTGCATGTAATTTAAGCAAGGAATCTTTCCTAAATTTAAGGTGACGTCCACACACATACATCTTCATTTGACAACTCATTGATTTAGCAACAGAAACACTCAGTATATAAAGAAGATCCCACTGAGATGTTCGAGATGTTTGTGTGATGAGGGTGGACAGTGGTTTGAGAATGCTCTTTTGCACTGTGAATGCAGAACATTGTGCCAAACTCCCTCTGTGAAGAGTTAAACTACAGTGGCATTGAGACAAAGACAACAGTGTCCTGAAGAAAAGAGGAAAGGAGGAGGAGGAGGAGAGACATGCTGAGAAGTTGTTGGATTTTGAGACTTTAGGAGGCTTACAGATGACAAAGTTTCTTGTTCAGATTAAATTAGTGTTTATATCAAGAGAGCGGATCGACTTTTTAACTTCAACCACTTTTACAATTTTTGCATTCTTTGTGCTCTTCGTGAAGTGATTACAGAGCTTCAAAAGCGGGTTTAAAGGCTGTGAGTGCCTCTTTTGTCCTGTGCCAAATGCACAAGTCAAGACATATTCTTTGAGCATAGCACACATGTTTTTAGACACTGTATGGTGCCGTACTATTTGCAATTCTGTTATAGTTATCATACATTTTAATGCAACAGACCACAACAGTAAAATAATTAAAAATACCAAACGTTCCCTCACGAAATTGATTTTTAACTAAGTGTTTCACAACAGATTTACAAGAGATACAAGGTTGTTAAACAACGGCACTAATGTATGCTTTTGTAGAAGCCATCAGAGTGATTTTAACTTAATTTTGAAAAACATCTTGCTAACAGTAATTGCTGAATCCTCAGTGAAGTACTGTAATAACTGCCCGACAGTGCTGAGTAGTAACGGATTACATGTAAACAGGATTACATTATCAGATTATGAATATCAAGTACTTGTAATTGCATTCAATTACATTTTAAAATACTCATAATCAGACTACAGTTACTTTTTATGGATTACATGATTACATGTTAATTAGGCAACGACAGTAAATTGTTCAAAATATCATTTATTGATCACGATATTTTCTAAATTTTTCACTAACTCAGCCAGCCTGCGATATGCATTCGGTAACTCTTCGAGGGTTTTCGGGTTGTGAAACTGCACACAGGTGAAGACGGAGGGGTCTATATCAGCATATGACCACTGGATGTACAGAGATAATTTCACTTTTATAGTGACATGCGGGCAAAAGCATCACTGTGCAATGTTAACTCTGCCTTCCAAAGGTGAATATCAACTGTCAACTGCAAAGGATTCAACATTCAATTTAAAGAAGCATTTTATGGGATGTTTGCAGTGTAAATGGTCATTGTTGGATTAATGTAATCCAGTTGCATTAGCGCCGTAAAATTAGTTTTGGTTCCGTGAATTGCTTTAGTACTCGGCTTCAAAAATGGAAATGAATGTACTTTTGCGTTAGTGATTACTTTGCGGCTGATTTTAGGACATTGATTCTCATATATAACTGGTCTGATCTCTTACCACACATGGATGGCGTTTGTTAGCAATAAAGAATGAATATATTTTTTTCTTTCTCTTTGTATTTTATGTTAACATGGTACAACATTATCCAACTCAAATGCGAGTGACATCAAATAAAAGAGTTATGTTAGAAGTAATCCAAAAGTAATCATTAGATTACACCAAAAATGTAATCTGCAATATTACATTACTGATTGAAATTTTTGTCATGTAATTTGTAATCAGTACCTGATTACAATTCAGAAGTAATCTACCCAGGACTGTAGACTGATATATCGGTTTTACAGATTAATCGGTGCCGATAGTTGTATTTTGGAACTATTGGTTATCGAAAAAATCGGCACTATTCTACATATTGGAACGGCTTGTTATAACAGCTGCCTCGAGGTGAATAAAACAATCATCATTGGCAATATTCATCCATATTTTTTATTTGATTTTATCAGTGTTGGGTAAGTTACTTTAAAAAGTAATTAATTATTACCTACTAATTACATATTATACAGTGTAATTAGATTACTGTACTAATTACTCAGTCTGAAAAGTAATTGCATTACTAATTACTAATTACTTTCTAAAACCCTGATCAACCTCGACCAGGTGAAAAATACAAGGACTGTTCTTTTAATTCTTTCAAATAAATCCTATAAAATCAATGTAAATATTTAAGGGTGCAGCGTTAAATTAGAAAACATACATTTTAACATTAGACGTTAAATTCAACATTGTTTTATATAGAATATTTATTTTATATATAGAATCTTTCTATTGTCTATACAGTATTTAACACAATTACATCAGAAGTAACTGTAATTAAATCACTAAAAATGAAGCGTAATCCGTTTTTCATTGAAAAAGTTATTTAATTACAGTAATTAATTACTTAGTAATGCATTACACCCAACGATGTGTTTTATTCACTTTTGGACTCTTGTTGTATTTCTGTGCCCGTCATAGTAACATCTTGTAAATGTATTTGAAACTATCGGTCAATTAATTGGTTATCAGCCTTTTCCGCCACCTTAGTTACCGATTGGCCAAATCCACTATCAGTTGAGCTCTACTACTAGGGATGCACGGATACTCATTTTTATCTTCCGATTCAGAAAACGGAAATCTGAGTATTGGCCGATACGATCCTGATCCGATACCAGTGTTGTTTTTTTTTGCATAATCAGTTTAGAATATCTTTACATTATTGTATGGAAATAATTGGGCGTACTCTTTAACATGTAAAGAAACACAAACCTCAAACTACACATTATTTCAATATTTAATGTATAGATTATTAAGAAACACTTTATTATTAACTAGTATACTGGATAATGTTGCAAAATTAACAGTAATTCCATCTTCAGTAGAAAAGAAGCGTTTTATTTTTATTTAATTGAATTTATTTATTTTAAATATTTCAACTTGTATCTGGACTTTAAAGGAGTTTTAAGACATATTTTGGAACCCATTCCACTTAAATATTGTTATAAATTGTGAACAAATACTAATGATGACAATAATAATATTTTGTATTATTATTATTGTCTTTTAATTTTAATTTTAATTACAACATTAATATATTTAAATGTGCACTTTTTAAACCCTCACGCTTTTATTTTGACATTCTGAACTCTCCAGGACGTCCTGTATGTGTCTGTTTGTAGGCAAGTTCACAGTAGTTTAATTCGCTTCTTATTCAAATTCTGGTCAAATGCTCCTCTGCTGCCGTTCTAAATGCATATTATAAGTGAACCGAACTATTGAGCATCCACATCTGAGATGCTGTTCTTGAGTAGCACTATTTTAAGTATTTTCTTTGGTCTTGTCTTATCTTGTCTATATTACCAAGAGAGTCAGGACCACCAATGATGCCCCCTCAAAAAAGGCAAATATGGGCTTACTTCTGGACTGTAGCCAAGGCCAAAAAATCAGTCACTGTTAAGCTCTATTAAAGAGTATTGTTACACATGCGACCCTGCATTCACATGCGTTGTATCTGGGCTTCCCTATATGCAATGCATAGTTTAATTTGATTTAAACTGACCAAATACTGTTCACAAGACTCCAGACTGTCATTTAAGAGTTAAAATTCTTGCGCACCGAGTCACATGACACAACAACATGATGTTGATTTGTGTGAATCGCTTCTATGTGTGTGGAGCCAACATAAGTGCCTCTGGTATGAAACTGATTTAAGTTTTTTCTTTGAAACCTCTTTGGGTGTAAAGAGTAGCGTCTCTAGTTTCGTTTGGTATGCCGCTGTAAAAAATGCATTTATTTTTCACGCATTAGTGCGCAGATAAACACGCTGTCCACATGTGTGGATTTTGGGACATTATTTCCATCAAAAGTAAAAAAAAAATAATTAAATGAAATTTTTAATAACAACATTAACACATCTGTGGGTCAACTTTTTTTTTTTTATAAATGTTATAATTTATTTTGTTATCACTGTACAATATGGTTCTACATTCCTATATTTTCTGTGCATTATCACATTGAGAATCAAAGTGTTTATATAAAAGCAGATAAAATGTTGCTTTCAGAGGCTTTATATGGAGTTAGGATGAAAATAAGATGCCTTTCAAACTGTTCTGAGACCAGTGCAGACAGACAGCACACTGGAGGTTAAGTCATTCACTAAATAGGGAGCAAGGGAGCATCCTATAGCTCTCCTATAACTGTTCTGAGACCAGTGCAGACAGACAGCACACTGGAGGTTAAGTCATGCACTAAATAGGGAGCAAGGGAGCATCCTATAGCTCTCCTATAACTGTTCTGAGACCAGTGCAGACAGACAGCACACTGGAGGTTAAGTCATGCACTAAATAGGGAGCAAGGGAGCATCCTATAGCTCTCTATGCAGTTAAGTGCGTTCACTCCTAAAATCTGATCAAAAGTTCCGTTTCAGGCTGCAGATGATGTTTGGATCACTCAACATGTTTGACACACATGGGACAATGATCATCAGTACATAGATTCACCATTTATAATGGATCATTTTATATGAACATGACTGACAGTGATTGGATGATGCTGGACATTACTTTGAATCTGAATTAATTATGTTAATTTATGATGTAATGTCTGTAACGACTCAATAACATGAATAATCAACACTCCTGCAAACATAATAAAATCAGACTTTCTATAGCTTGGTATTATTTAAAATTTCACAACTCAGTCCTGCTGTCCTCATATAAGGATATACATTTTTAGGAAAATTATTTGCTCTAGGATTTTTTCTTCTGTTGCTTGTTTATTAGGTGCTACCAGTCCAAGGAAATGGAAAATGCACTCAGCAGTCATGCATTAATGTATGACTGAAATAAATGTGTTATTTATTGGGTGTGTGAGTGTTTATGAAACCATCCGCAAAAGCCTCTGAAAAACTGATCTTTGATGTGCTTCAAACATTAGATTGAAGTGTATTAGAATTATAAGGAGACACTACCAAATGAAAATGTGTTTTGCAGGAGATATGAGAGTTTTAGCATTAAAATTGTGCTGCTATGAATGAAGTGAAGGTGAGAATACCACAGAGCATCTGTTAAACATTATTTGCTCTGGAAAGAGTGTTTTCCTAACATTTTCAGATATAAAATAAACCTTTAATTAACTTTACAAAGTTCAGCCAAGAGCTGAGTCTAAGGCCAGACTGGATGTTTTATATAAAAACACTGGGAAATGTAGTTGACAGTCTCCTGAATGCAAATTCCAGACTGGAGGAACAATGCCAGGCCCAAGACTTGGGATCCTGAGGATTTGTTAAATGAAGTTTGATTTGGATGTGTTTGGAACAGCAAGGTGTGGATGTGTAATGGGAAAGGACGGGGGGTAAATGGAACAACGGGCCCGGAGCCATGAATGAGAGAGCGATCTGGACCGGCAGAATGAGTGTTTACAGAAGACGAAAAGGATCGGATGGGAAAGTCAGCCAAATGTCCGGAGAGGTTCAACATGTGCTCAAACAGGACCACCCTGGACGAGACGCTTGCTCGCGCCAGACAAACCACTTCAGTTAACAAATCAACTTAGAGACTATTGTGTCTTTCTGCAATTATGAATCATTAAACCTATCGTCCACGGCCCCATCCTACAAAGTTGGGCAAGTTCTGAATTTGCAGCTGACGTTCTCCTATCCCAGCTTAATATGCAGAAACTTCATGAAGCCATTTGTAGTTTGATTTCC
Source organism: Moxostoma hubbsi (assembly GCA_032164185.1). NCBI lineage: Eukaryota > Metazoa > Chordata > Actinopteri > Cypriniformes > Catostomidae > Moxostoma > Moxostoma hubbsi. Next base: position 49,182,719 of record JAVLUX010000010.1, read on the forward strand.
TGAAAAGTTGAACACAGCGGATTTATTTCATCAGACAGACCAGCTCGACACATCAACGTAGGCTCAACCAATGGTGTCAATTTGGGGCGGGACTATTCGTTTTGCTTTAACAAAAATGAAATGACAAGAAATGTAAACGCAGCGTGTTCCAGCGGGAAGACTAGCAGCTGTACATCATCACACCATTAGCTAGATAACTCCCAGTCAATCACATGCAAGCCATCGCTTTATAAATCTGCTCACAATCTATCACATTGCAACCTCCACCACCCCACCACCACAGGTTGAGTCCCGTCCTGCACAGGGGTCCTCGCCCCTGCCTCCTATCTCCGGCAGGATATGACGGTTCTGAGTACAATTTATTCAGACCACCAGATGGGGCTTACGCCAAAGAGAGACATTACATACCTGTATTATATTCATCAAATTAATGTCATCTTAAATTTCACTCAAGTGTGCGAGTCTTCCTGATAGAAAAGGAAATTGTTTAAACTGTCACGTTTGCCATCCAATTACAAATTTAGTTCAAATTCACCCTCTCAGTTCACATCTGAATGGTGGATAACTATGCTAAGTCCATGTTTAATATTAAAGATAAGTGTGGAGTGTAGGGGGGCGGGGCCAGGCTGGAATGTTGCACGCCCAATCCCTCGCGCGCCCAATCAGGCCGATTGGGGACTGGGCGTGTGACATTCCAGCCTGGCCCCGCCCCCCACCACTCCACAATAAGATTAAAATATCACATTTACGCTTAAACTGAAAGTTTACTGGTGTAGTGGTGAGTGTGTGATCTCTTAATAAAGTACACATCCCTCCTCAAAAAACAAAACAATAAAACACATGATTTGAGGTATTAATCATGTCTGAAGCACACTCGGGACATGGCAAAGTTTAATACTTAGTATTGAATTATGAACCATATTAAAAGTGTACTTACAAACACCACTTATAAGTAGTGTCAGCCCAGACACACGGTTACATAATACACAGGGGATTTATCTTTGTTTGTTTGTCCTTTCCAAACAGACATAAACTTCCTGTGTGAGATCTCACTGAGGTCCTGTAATCATCATTTACAGGAAGACACTAATATGTTTGTTGAGCTAAACGTTTAAAAGAATAGTTCACCAAAATAAAAAGACCATTCTGTCCATATTTACTCACACTCATGTTGTTCCAAAACCTATGACTTTTGTTCTTCTGGAGAACACAAAAGGAGATGTTTATTAAAGCTGCTCTTATCCAGAAGCACCAAAAGGACAAACGAAGTACCATTAAAGTATCATAAAAGTGGTCCTATGACTTGTGCATGACATTTTGTGAATGACATTTCAATTGTTTTTCACAGCAAATCACTCTTTAAAGCCATCTCCGTTCATTTTCTATATATATATATATATATATATATATATATATATATATATATATATATGGAAAAAACAGCTTGGACATTCTGCTATATATATATATATATTTCCTATTGTGCTTCACAGAAGGGTTTCGAAAGTCACGAGGGTGAGTAAATTATTGGGTGAACGCTGAACTGTCCCCACATATCACGCCTAAAGTATACATTTCTTCCACGGTTAATCATTGCACTGGGTTGCATAAATAAAATGTTTCAAACATACTGTTTAAAAATCACCATCACCTCATACCAGCAGTGGACGGCCAACCATTCTGCAACAGATTTTCTCTATTTAAGGATCAACCAAGAGCATTCAGATTGGAGAAGAACAGATTTCACTCATTTTCCACGCAGCATTCCCACACTCTTAAACGATTCCAGGTCAGACACATGTAACTTGAACCCAGTATCCTCATTAAGGCGGACTGGCTGAGAAATATGCATGATAAATATTTGTGAGAGCAAATGTGAGTCAGACGTTCATATGTATATCACAGTAATCAATGAATGTTTTTATATTACAGACATATGTTCTGTACATAAACACTTTTCATCCCTCTCAGACCATGTGTTTTCTTTGTTCTCTCTCGTTTCACTAGTCTGTTAATGAAACAAACCTCCCTGCGTGAGGTACAGCATCTCAAACGAGGTGCATCTTGGACAAACTCACACTTTTCAGAGCCCACACGGACTTCACATGGTGCACAACAGAATAGAAACACGTCAGGATGGATTTGATGAGAACGAGGCTGTGAATCCTTAATATCACACAAGCTTCGTTGTCTCTTTGTCTGGCTTTGTAACAATTGAGATTTAGGAGGGGTTGATGTCGTGAAAAGATTTTTGCCACAGGCAATTGACAACAACCTCATTTGACTTCTTTTCACAAAGCATTCGGGCCTTCTAAACAATGGTTGTAGTATCATGTATCCTTATAGGTAATCCTGGATATGTCTCATACAATGAATACACCACCAACTCAGGTTCTCAACCCCACATGGACTTTTTACGTTTTGCTAAGAATAAGTATTATAAATGTATTTATAAGAATAAATATGCAGCTTCCTTTATGCTTGAAATATCACGTGAAATGTACTGTAGGTTACAACTGCCACAAAAGGTGAATAAGCAGATGTGTTGCAGATTAATTGCCCTAAAACTGCCGGTACAGTCTGCTTGCAGATATTTGTGCAAAGCCAGATCAAGCACCCTTTCATTAAGACCAAATCCCGATCCCAGTTGGATTTAATAGTGGTGATAAAATACACATTTTCAACTATAAGGGGCTGTTCACACAGGAGATGTTATTGCATTTTAAAACAGCTAGAAAAATCACAACAAAGATAAGGGGCTCGAACGTTATTTGACGTTTTAACAATTTTTGCGAAATGCAGCTAAATGTCAAAGTATGCTTTGGTTTTCCATGACCGTTTTGTCATCAGCACAGTAAGCATAGACACAGCATCACACACACATAAAATGCTTAAAATGCATTTTGCACAATTTTTAAAGCAAAAAGTTTACATCTGGATGCCCAAAGTACACTTCAGTTTTCAGAGTGCCGCTACGTCTCACGCACAGTGTATGTGATGCAAGTTTCGGCATCAGCACAAAACACACCAAAAGTCTGAGTGTCTAGAAGAACCGGAAGAAACCATTAATTTTGTGGGGTCCTAAAATGTATCGCTTTATTCTGTAATGTGGGTGGGGCTGTTGGTGTGGGGTCAGAATTTTGGAAGCTAAAAAATGTGTTACAGACCAAAAAATGTCTCGAATAACACACAAATAAATCTCTCTCCTTCTCTGTTTCTCACTCTCTGTCTCAGAATCCTTCCTCTCTGGACTGGTCCATTCAGAGCACTCTGTCGTCTCTTTTTCCGCCATTTGAGGCTACCGCTCCTACCGTTCTCAGCCAACTCTTTCGCACCATTGAGGAGCGTTACCATGGAGATGCACTACAGTGCCTGCTGAACTTCCTCATCCCAGCAAAACACATCCTAGAGATTGTGCAACAAGCTGCGTGTGTGAGTACTACACGATAATCACAGCACAAAAGAGTGTCAGTGCCAAACTGACAAACTACTGAAAACTTCCAATGGTGTACTTATTAAGTGAATATAAAACTAAAAAGATCATGCATTCATCATTTGCTCACCCACACATGACCTACCTGGACTCATGGAAACATGTTACTATACCTGCATTTCTGCTGAATGATTTTTCATTGCTTGTTGTACATATCGTGGCAGTTATCTGGTGAAGTGAACATTAGAGGCGCTACAACAACAACTTACATTTCCTTTCACACAAATCAGGAGTAAAACTCTAAGCTGATATATTGTAATGTTTCAATTACCGACTTCATTTACAAATTTGTTTGAACATGATCAAATTGCATGGTAGCTCAACTGATAGAGCATTGCACTTGTGATGCAAAGGACCGGGGAACGATTCCTGAAGAGCATGAGAGTGGAAACATGATACAAAAGCAATTGCATTCTTCATCTCACATTTGCTTTTTCTGACACTATTGGTCAGGTTTAGGTTTAAGGTTTAGGGTACGGAGGAAGGTAGGTTTTCACTAGAGTATTAACCTTAAAAACCTCATCTGTTTGGGAGGAAATGTAACTCACTTTTAGCACCACTCAGTGGACATTTCACCTCAGAACTGCCATGACACGTGTAAGGAGCTAGTTTTTTCTTGTGATCTGGCTCCACATGACATGCATTTGCATTCAGCATCATTGATGTCAAACCTAGCATGACACGTCTTCAAGTGTCATATTTCATTGTCAATGATATCTGATTGCAGCAGAGAGAAACGTTTTTTGAATAACATCTTCAATCTGTTTCTCACACAAGCTATCATATGACTTGGAATTTAGTGCACATGTCATATGGACTACTTTTATGTTACTTGGAATAATATGGATGAGTAAATCATGCCAAAAGTTTTATTTCTCTTTGAACTATCCTTTTAAAAGTAAAGGTTCACTGATGTAAGATCAAAGCAGTTTCCTGTGCAATCTTTCCATCCATGTGGATTTTTATGGCACAGATCCTGCATGCTGCTTGTCCCTGTCCACTCAGCATAAGATTGTTTTGTTTTACCTTCAGAGGGAACAAAGGCCTTCCGAGGCATTTTTTTTAAATGGCGATTAAAAAATGTTTGCATGCAAGACACTAAAAGGCATCAATAAAGATAACTTAATAGATTAATCCAAGCCATTTAGGATTTAGTGGTTATAAAGTGAGTGAGTGGTGGCGTAGTGGGCTAAAGCACAACTGTTAATCAGAAGGTGGTTCGATCTGGAAGCTGGTTTGATCCCCACAGCCACCACCATTGTGTCCTTGAGCAAGGCACTTAACTCCTGGTTGCTCCGGGGGATTGTCCCTGTAATAAGTGCACTGTAAGTCGCTTTGGATAAAAGCATCTGCCAAATGCATAAATGTAAATAAAGTCTGTCAATCCAATCCAGTCGGCCAGCTAATCAACTAGCTCCTTCTCTCTCCAAATAGGCTGCATACTCTGATGTCCTGTTCTGCTGTGAAGGCTGGCCGCTGTGCCTGAGAGATCGTGTGGTGATCCAACTCGCCCCCATCAACCCTTTACTACTCCGACCTGGAGATTTCTACCTGCAGGTGGAACCTTTTGGAGATCAGTCAGCCCGAATTGTCCTCAAAAGCCTCCTTGTGCAGGACGACCTCCTGTTGCAGGAGAATCTCAGCTCCAGGGTGCTTGAAGGTCCTGCAGTCGAGGGGATACCTGTATCCGAAACATCCTACCCTTGCATCTTTACTGAATCTTGGTTAAAAGAAATCAACGAGGGACGTCATGGTAAACCGCTAAGTCAATGTGTGCTTTCTTCTGACCAGGGGGTTGTGAAGGTACCTTGGGGTGAAGTTGCAAACCCAGAATTCCTTGACACACCCAAAACGAATATCTGGTCTGAAACACAGACATGCTCAACCGCAACTCTCAGTGTCGACGAACTTCAGACTGAGATGTCGAGGAATAAATCTCATCCACAGATATCTGCAGAATTCTTACCACTTGAGATGGAAAATAGGATTCTTCCAGCAAAAGATGGGATGTCTGTGTCTGTTCAGCTTGTTGAAGGTGGCTCCAGATTGGCCAAGGTTGATCAAGGACACCCAATCAGCAATTTTGTTGGAAAACCGGTTGGTTGGGTCTCTCCCAATACCTGGGACAGCAGGCATAACCGAGAGCAAGAAGGAGAATATGTGGATCTGTTGGAGTTCATCAAGGACAAAGAGACTTTGAGCCTAAACCAAATAGCGATGCCCACAAAACCACTGAGCTTCAAGCTAGTCAGTACAGCTCAGCCAGCACCAAAAAACAACGGCAACTTGTGTGGTGAGGACTTCAGGTTTCCGGTTGAGAACTGCAACCCTTGCTTGCCAAACATGCTGCTCTCGAAGGGCATGCAAAACAATCCAGAATTCAAATGCAGGTATCGGCAGTCGTACATGGCAGCTCTCCGAAACCCTGTGAATTTTGAGAGAGCAAGTATGCTGCCTCCCTTGGATGAAACTAGGCCATGCATAGTGGACACTGAGCCAAGTAGTGAGGAATATGGACTTGGCCTCAGACTTAAACTTTCGAGTTGCACATTTGACCAGACACCAAGCCAAACAGGCAGAAACCCAATACAATCCTTTAAGAATTCAGAGACGAAACTCTGTCAGAACTCATCCCAGCCGAGTCAGAGCACATATCATGACCGTAGTTCAATAGAAAACACAGAGTTTCTTGACCAACATATGACACAGCTGAGCCCCAACATGGTCCAAGCAAGACAACAACACAAGTCATTCCTTGCTGGGCAACATGATCTTCATCAGACTGTACTGGGAACTAAGGCAATACCTGACAAAAGACAATATTGTCTGAATGACTCAATTAGACAAGATCAGTTTCACACACGGACTAGCAGCCAAAAGCACGTAAAAACACAACACTTACCCAAAATGGGACTCAGGGCTTTACCTGACCACAGTGGTCACAGACAAGATGCTAATCTGTGTTTGCGGAGATTCAATCCAATTCAGCATCCACAGATCCCTGAACAAACACTTCCTCTATTTCAGTCCCAATGCAGCCAGATCCTGTTCCAAAATGAGAATAGTCCTTTGGATTGCAGAATTCTCTGTGGTGGCATACAGCGTGAAAGAGGCCCAGGTTCACCTGTGCAAGTGTTGAAAGTACCAGGTAAAAGCAGGTGTAAATCATGCTCTTCATCTTATGTCTCCGAAGCAAAGAGAGAGTGTCTGCACAGACCAACTAACAGAAGCCACAGTGATGTCTGCCCAGAGATAATCCCCAGCTTGACTGTCACTCAAGCAATAAAGCACACGACTAATTTGGTATCCCCCAAATTAAACAGGCGACAAGAAGGGAGAAAGGGTAAGTGTGGTTAGAACTCTGCAAAGACAAATATGCAACCTGGCCTCTTTGAATCACGTTACTTTACCTACATTTATGCAAAATAATTTTTTCTTGACTCGTTATATTTATTACTGCAGTTCCTGGTAAAATGAACCCCAAAGGCAAAGGAAATGAACCCTAGAACAACGACTTTTGCTCACTTTCATACAAATCACAAGTAAAATGGTAGATTATTATGTCATAAACACTTTTCACTTTGTCCTTCACATAATGCTAGTTTATTACATCTAAACATGTGTACTAGCATGATCAAATTGTGCGGTAGCTTAACTGAGCTGCCAGCGTTGGACTTGGGATCCAAAGGTCCTGGTACGAGTCCTGAAGACCACACGAGTCGACACTTAATTCGAAAGTGTCATAGAAGCACCACAAAATGACATAGTTGCGTTTTTCATCTCACATTTGCTTTTTCTGACACCATCGGTTAGGTTTAGGTTCAAAGAGATTTTTAAGACAATAGAGTATTAACTTACCATCTTTTTGGAAGACCATTTAACTCGCTTTTAATGCCAAGTAGTTGACATTTTAATTTGGATCTTGAGCAATGTAATGATTTGCTAAAATTTAATTACAGTCACGTTTTTCATGAGGCTTTTCTCAGGCTCCAAACATGACATTCATTTGTGGTTGTGATTTGTTTTGTGAAGCGTTATACAATGAGACAAAATATTCCACTAATTGTTTTTGTGGGGAGATGTTAGGCAGAATGACAGTATACATAATTAAATATATATAAATAAATAAAGATAATAAATAAAACATAATTTTACAAGCTTGCAACAAACAGCACGACACAGATTGGCTGATTTACAGAAGACCTTGACCCTTCTCCTCAGAAAATACACCCATCTAAAAGGTCATCTTAAAAGAGTGCAATGTGACACAGGTCAAAGGTCAGCTGTGCGCACTGTGTTCCACATGGGGAATATCTGGGCACATTCATTTGATCTCTCTCTTGAGCTGAACAGAATGAAGCATTCATGGTGACCAAGTGCCAGAGCAAGAGACAAAAATAAACATCCTCCCCCATTTTAAGTGGGAGCTTTTTGTCTAAATGGGAAGAGAAGGGCCACTGCTTCAGTCCTGTAGATTTTCTAAAGAATATCTCAACAGCTCCATCTAGCTGAAGAGCATGTGACAAATGCAAACAACTAGATTTTGGGTCATGCTCAAATTAAGTATTCACTAAACAGTATTGACACTATAGTTGCTCTTTTTTTATGTAGCTTGCTCATCTGGAAAAGCTGTTACTCCGCTGCCTCCTGTTGTTAATGGAGTCGAGCTCCAGACATCTGACTGTGATCAGCTCTTGATGGGTCAGTGTGAGAATGGATTACTCTCTCAGGACCCCACAGTCAAAAGTCTTCTCCAGCTGGGCATTATCTGTCTGCCAGGCAAGTCTGCAGCTTTAAATTGTGTTTGATTTTACTCAACACTTTTTAACCATTAATGGATAAATGATGGTGCTTGTTTAATGCACTGTACACATATACACTTGCTGGTTGTGGCAAAATGCTGGGTTTTCTCAACCAAGGGTGCACAAGTCCTCAAGGATTCATGGCATCCCTAACAAACAATCTAGAGTTCTGACAAACTTGCCGCAAATGTCCCACTCATTATTTTCAAATGCAAATGAGCTTGTGATTTGCCACAAATGTTTGCCAGAAGTTTGCAGCTCTTCACCAGTAGAGGTGAACCTGAAGGAAACCTTTGGAGACAAAGAAGTGTTTGCCGGAAAGGTCATTTGCATGTGAAAATAATGAGTGCTGAATTTGCAGCAAGTTTGCCAGAACTCTAGGTCTTTGTAAGGGAATGCCAGTACTAAATTAAAGGTGCACTCACTTTTTTCCTTATTAGATGTCTTAAAGACATGAATGGTAATTTTGCAATCAAGGATGTAGATTTGTTTTGAACACTGGGATCTACACCCCTGCTTGCACTATATATGCACAGTATATATAGGAAATAATGAGCACTCACATTCAAATGATGACTCCAGTTATATCAGTAACCTTACACTCATGGGGCAGCTGTGGCTCAGGTGGTAGAGCGGGTCGGCCACTAATCGCAGAGTTGGTGGTTCGATTCCCGGCCCACATGTCTCCACATGCCGAAGTGTCCTTGGGCAAGACATTGAACCCCCAAGTTGCTCCCAATGGCAGGCTAGCACCTTGCTTGCAGCTCTGCCTTGCTTGCAGCTCTCTGAATGTGTGTGTGAATGGGTGAATGAGTCACAGTGTAAAGTGCTTTGAATACTGTTAAGGATAAAAAGGTGCTATATAAGTGCAGACCATTAACCATGTTAGAATCACATGACCAGCCGAATACTACTCACTTAATTTCAGTAACTGTCCCATTATTGGACACTTTCACTCATTGATTAAAGTAATCATGGCTGACTGTGAATACTACATTTGTACAATGACATCTGAAATGGAAAAAGTATTGATTTTAAATGATGCTGCATCCAAGCCACTAGGTGTCAGTGTACCAGGGTATATATAAAAATTGTCCTCATGGTATTATTATTATCTGATACCTCCACTGTACTGCCACATTACTTAAAAATGTTAAGGTTTATGGCAGGAATCATTAAAGCTCTGATTTCTCTTCAAATCTAATTTTATGGCTTTATCTCCACACACATTAGCTCAAACACACACACACACACACACACACACACACACACACACACACACACACAATGAGCAGTGTGTTAACTGCTGCTAGTTTTATCTCTGTTGTTTTATCATCACCAGGCAGTCGTGACAGAGCTGGCCGAGCTGTGGTTGAGGTGTGTGGGGGCAGGAAATGCTGGGCATCCTCGAAACTCTCTCCTTTTGGTCTTTGTAGACTGCTTCTCTACCTGCACTCCATTCCGAGGTGACTAATAATAAAAAAAAACTGTGCTCAGTCACCACAAGAGGGCAGAAAGTGGCAGTATAATGTACAGTATATCGTGTATACTGGATTGGATTATCCAATTTGAGTGTATGTAGATGTACAGTAGGGTACAACAGTCTGAGACTTTTTATTTAGCAAATATGTCCATAAATTATAATATATACACCATCCCATATGATAAAAAATACAAAATAATTGGTCCACTGAGACCCCTAGAGAAAATGCTCATATTTTGCATTATTTTCTAATATATTTATTTATACGTTCTTTAAAAATGATATTATCAGCATAAAAAATTGATTGAAAAGTTGACCAAAACGAACCCTAACCCTAAGTTTCAGAATTCTAAGTATTTAGTATGTGTCTCTTTTATTTTAATAAGAGCATGCACTGGAGCTGGCATGAACAAACCTGATGATCATGTTATCCAGTATAATTAAACATGTTTATTGTGTGTTTCAAAGAAAGAACAGAAGCATGACCTTTTGCAAATTTTATTGACTGAGAAATGGTAAACTTTTCAGTATTTCATCCTTATTTTACATAATAACTTTGCTTAAAACGTTTATTTACATGATTAAATGAAGGGGGGAAAAACAGATTTTCAATATGATCTCAGAGTTTTGGATCACTCTTGGCCACAGCGGTTTACCCATAAAAAGAAGATTGTAAAAAATTCTTGTAAATAAGTTTATAGACATGGCCTGGAAATATTTGATTTTAAGCCATTAGTGTACGCTCAAAGAGTAGAGTTGATCTCTTTAACACATTTTACCAGTGTTGTAGTCGAGACCAGCTCATCCGAGTCAAGTCCAGTCCGAGACCAGAGTCGGTCGAGTCCAAGACGAGACGGAGACCAGAGTCGGTCGAGTCCAAGACGAGACGGAGACCAGAGTCGGTCGAGTCCAAGTTGAGACCGAGACCAGAGTAGGTTGAGTCCAAGTCGAGATGGAGACCAAAGTACGTCGAGTCCAAGTCGAGACTGAGACCAGAGAAGGTTGAGTCCAAGTCGAGACTGAGACCAAAGTAGGTCGAGTCCAAGTCGAGATGGAGACCAAAGTACGTCGAGTCCAAGTCGAGACTGAGACCAGAGAAGGTTGAGTCCAAGTCGAGACTGAGACCAAAGTAGGTCGAGTCCAAGTCGAGACTGAGACCAGAGAAGGTTGAGTCCAAGTCGAGACTGAGACCAAAGTAGGTCGAGTCCAAGTCGAGACTGAGACCAGAGAAGGTTGAGTCCAAGTCGAGACTGAGACCAAAGTAGGTCGAGTCCAAGTCGAGACTGAGACCAGAGAAGGTTGAGTCCAAGTCGAGACTGAGACCAAAGTAGGTCGAGTCCAAGTCGAGACTGAGACCAGAGAAGGTTGAGTCCAAGTCGAGACTGAGACCAGAGAAGGTTGAGTCCAAGTCGAGACTGAGACCAGTAAAGCCTGAGTCTAAGAAAATAGTTTTTTTTTTTAATAAACGTATTAAATAGTATAAAGAACTATAGGTGCATATACAAACCTCATTTATTATTCTAACATTTAACATTTCTGCTTTACAAAATACAGTATAAATGTACAATAACTAAAATGGGCCTAAAAACCAAACGATAATGTATTAAATAGGACAAAGTGAAATAAACATTTACATTCAATTTATTAACAATCTGCTCAGTTGCACAACTATATTTCATTCATTGTAAGTCAAGTGAGCATTTCTGACTTTTGCCTGCAAGATTTTATTTTGGGAAAATCTTTTTGAATTATTTTTACATTTTCATCAGTATGTGTAGCATTCATGTAACTAATGGCTAAAGCGTTTCTAAAAGACTAGAGTCCGTTCAGACCAACACAGTCCAACAAACCCAGAGAGCTCATGTACGTCTCCGAGAGGTCTGTTTTAGATCTGGAAATCATCTAACATCTGCTAAACATCTTAAAAAGATCAGAATCATAATCAATCTAAATCATAAACGTTTCATTTGCAGAATGTCTTATTGACATATGAGATATACTTATTGACATATGAGATATACTTATTGACATATGAGCTATACTTATTGACATATGAGATATACTTATTGACATATGAGACATACTTATTGACATATGAGACATACTTATTGACATCTGAGCTATACTTATTGACATCTGAGCTATACTTATTGACATATGAGATATACTTATTGACATCTGAGCTATACTTATTGACATATGAGATATACTTATTGACATATGAGCTATACTTATTGACATATGAGATATACTTATTGACATATGAGATATACTTATTGACATATGAGACATACTTATTGACATCTGAGATATACTTATTGACATATGAGATATACTTATTGACATATCAGATATACTTATTGACATCTGAGATATACATATTGACATCTGAGATATACATATTGACATCTGAGATATACTTATTGACATCTGAGCTATACTTATTGACATATGAGATATACTTATTGACATCTGAGCTATACTTATTGACATATGAGATATACTTATTGACATATCAGATATACTTATTGACATATGAGCTATACTTATTGACATATGAGATATACTTATTGACATATGAGACATACTTATTGACATCTGAGATATACTTATTGACATATGAGATATACTTATTGACATATCAGATATACTTATTGACATCTGAGATATACATATTGACATCTGAGATATACATATTGACATCTGAGATATACTTATTGACATCTGAGATATACATATTGACATATCAGATATACTTATTGACATCTGAGATATACTTATTGACATATCAGATATACTTATTGACATCTGAGATATACTTATTGACATATCAGATATACTTATTGACATCTGAGATATACATATTGACATCTGAGATATACATATTGACATCTGAGACATACTTATTGACATCTGAGATATACATATTGACATCTGAGACATACTTATTGACATCTGAGATATACATATTGACATCTGAGATATACTTATTGACATCTGAGATATACATATTGACATATGAGACATACTTATTGACATATCAGATATACTTATTGACATCTGAGATATACATATTGACATCTGAGATATACTTATTGACATCTGAGATATACATATTGACATCTGAGATATACTTATTGACATATCAGATATACTTATTGACATCTGAGATATACATATTGACATCTGAGACATACTTATTGACATCTGAGATATACATATTGACATCTGAGATATACTTATTGACATATCAGATATACTTATTGACATATGAGATATACATATTGACATCTGAGATATACTTATTGACATATCAGATATACTTATTGACATATGAGATATACATATTGACATCTGAGATATACATATTGACATCTGAGACATACTTATTGACATCTGAGATATACATATTGACATCTGAGATATACTTATTGACATATCAGATATACTTATTGACATATGAGATATACATATTGACATCTGAGATATACATATTGACATCTGAGACATACTTATTGACATCTGAGATATACATATTGACATCTGAGATATACTTATTGACATATCAGATATACTTATTGACATCTGAGATATACATATTGACATCTGAGATATACATATTGACATCTGAGACATACTTATTGACATCTGAGATATACATATTGACATCTGAGACATACTTATTGACATCTGAGATATACTTATTGACATCTGAGATATACTTATTGACATCTGAGATATACATATTGACATATGAGATATACTTATTGACATATCAGATATACTTATTGACATCTGAGATATACATATTGACATCTGAGATATACTTATTGACATCTGAGATATACATATTGACATATGAGATATACTTATTGACATCTGAGATATACTTATTGACATCTGAGATATACATATTGACATCTGAGATATACTTATTGACATCTGAGATATACTTATTGACATATCAGATATACTTATTGACATCTGAGATATACTTATTGACATCTGAGATATACATATTGACATCTGAGATATACTTATTGACATCTGAGATATACTTATTGACATCTGAGATATACTTATTGACATCTGAGATATACATATTGACATATGAGATATACTTATTGACATATCAGATATACTTATTGACATCTGAGATATACATATTGACATCTGAGATATACTTATTGACATCTGAGATATACATATTGACATATGAGATATACTTATTGACATCTGAGATATACTTATTGACATCTGAGATATACATATTGACATCTGAGATATACTTATTGACATCTGAGATATACTTATTGACATCTGAGATATACATATTGACATATGAGATATACTTATTGACATATCAGATATACTTATTGACATCTGAGATATACTTATTGACATCTGAGATATACATATTGACATCTGAGATATACTTATTGACATCTGAGATATACATATTGACATATGAGATATACTTATTGACAGATCAGATATACTTATTGACATCTGAGATATACATATTGACATCTGAGATATACTTATTGACATATGAGATATACTTATTGACATATCAGATATACTTATTGACATCTGAGATATACTTATTGACATCTGAGATATACATATTGACATATGAGATATACATATTGACATATGTCTTATAGATGCATTGCAGATGAGCAAACAATGTAAAATAATCTTGCAGAATTAAACACACACACATCAAACACAGTTTGGCTGAATCTAATCTGCCTTGTGCCAAATGTGACCAAATATGGCAATTTACTCCTGAGCATTTTATTGTGAATCTTTTCAACCAATTCAACACACACATATATGATATTAAATAAGGTGTGTGTTTATGAAGGATGGAGGTACGAGAGCTGGGACTGACCATTGTGATTGACAGCAGGAAGTGCCCTCTGCCCTCTGTGTTCTATCAGTCTCTGCTCATGGTTCAGGTGAGAACCAGCCAAGAAAAAAATCAATATCAATAAAAACATCACAAACATATTTCAGATCTTTCATAAGCACATATTTCTGGACTTGTTTACTTCATTCCACGATCACTATGCTACTAATAAAAATGAGGCAATCTAAGTGGATAATTATTCCCACACTAGCCTGTCTCTGTTGTGTGTGTAATGCAGGAGCAGGCTCTTCATGCAGTGCACACTATCTTGATGCTTGTTGATAAAGATGTAAATCCTCGACCGGAGAGACATCCCGGGCTGCAGGTAATTAACACACCCAAACACACTCATTTTCACCGGCAATTACACCTTCAGCGGAAAACACTGTAATCAGTCAAGAGGGGTGTTGAATTTCACCCTGGTCTGCAAAGCACACATTTAATGATATCTGTTAGTTCTGAGTTCATCTGAGTTCAGCTATTTTCCCAGAAGTGTAGCTTTTCCAGTAACAAGATACGTTTTATGCTACATACATTTTGTCAAATTGTATTGCGCATGCAGCCGAGCAACCGAAGGAATTAAACCCGCTCACACTGTCTCTCACTTTAGAAGTCCAGAACATTTAAGTGAATCGTCTCATTTGGACAGTTCATGTAAACGAACTGGTTAAAATTATTCTCTAATTCACTTGTAGAGTTGGGACGTCCTGTTAATTTCAGAGAACCGATTCGTTCAGATGGTAGTAAATGAATTAGATCCAGCAACCAATTCACTTGAAATGAAATATTTAGTTAGGCTAATTGCTGCTGTTTATAACTATGTTTTCGACTCGGTTATGCAAAATTGTGTGTTTTCTAGTTTTATCAGTTCTGTTTCGACCTCCTCACAGCCGAAAAAACTGAATGAATGCGTTCAATTACGTGCTCTCCTGGTAAGATTGGTGAATCGTTTGTTTGGACAGTTCATGTAAACAAACTGGTTAAAATGAACGATTCACTGATTCACTTTTAGCGTTGAGAATCGATTTGTTTGAATGGTCGTAAATTAACCAGTTTCATGAACCAACAACCAATTCACTTGATGTTTTCTTTATGTTGTGCTTTACTGTGCGTTCTTTTTGATTTTACGTTTTATGAAGCACTTTGTGCTTAATTGCTAAAAAGTGCTATATAAATACAATTATTCTTAATTATTTTTATTTATTTTTTTTATACCCTTTCATTAATGTTTTTTATAAATGAGCATTTAGTACAAATTAATTTAATACATCAAAAAACAAGACAAGCGCATTTTCTTTCTATATATATATATATATATATATATGTATTTGTGTTCAATTTAGTATGAGTTGAATTTGTTATAAATATATTTATGTTGAAGGTTATTAATGTATAGCTGTTATGAGTCAGACCTGCGACTGATACAAACCTTTTTATGGTAAAGTAAATCTACTTAACAAATTACTGAATGGTCATTTTGACTTAATGTCCAAAACAAAGGTACGCCTATAGATGACAATAATACAGTAAATATTTATTGCTTTCCGCAAATGTTCCTCCAGCTATGTTTTGTTTTTGTTTCACACTCGACTCTAAAGTACTCAAGTCACTCTTGCATTCATTGTCAAGTGTGTAAAGTTGTGTGAAAGATGCATTAGAGGGTTGCGTGCAATATTAAATGCAATGAAGACGTTCAAGGGACTGTTTCCTAGTTTGTAAATTAGATTCATAAGCCGTTCACATCTTTACAATGTCATTTATTTTTCTCAGATAGATGTCGTGACATCACTGAAAGCTCTTCATAAGACGGTTGATGCACATCACTTGACCTCTGACCTTGGGGGAACCTTTCCATACAGTCACAGTGACTGGCTACACTTTCACCAGGTAGACACACTGTAACAGAAGTCACAATTATACACAAAAATGTTGCACTTTTGATTAACGTCTTTATTATTCCAAATCATTTAATTGTGTTATATATCTCTGCTATCAATAAAGTGCTTGTTTTAAACTTTTTAAAAATTGCTTTACTAACATATTGAAAATTTGCATCACTTAATCTACTCAATTACCACATCTGGACTTGTATTTAAGATATTAAATCAGTATCACTTATGTAGTTGTTTTACCTTGCCACAGTCACCTTTGATACAGATATGAAGGATGTGTATTGTGAAAAGCACCATACATTAAAATGACTTCATCTGAATAATCTGCAGAGATGCTGCCTTCAACATATGGAGCCGATTATACTATAACATTTGTGTTTCAGAAATTGTCGCTCTTTGAACTCGATCTACAAGCTGCATCTTCATTACTACAAACAGCAATCAGAAGACTTGATGTTAAAAAAATGGACACGGTAAAGGTACGACAGTCAGGGTTATTTTTTATTTCTTTTGTATTTTTATTTGCAACTGGCCATTCCAATGAAGTTTAGTTTTCATTAATTTACACTCTTTGACTATATTAGTTTGAGTATTTTATGGCTGCCCAATCTAAAGCGCTTACTGATGTCATTTACATATACCTAACATTGTTACATTTTTCAGGGCAGTCTTGTGATAGCGCTATCTAGTAGCATTTTCGTGTCCAATGAAGGAAGATTTTAAATGTCTAAAAATTTATTTGAGGTAATTTTTTGAATTTAGGGTTAGGTTAGGTTCTAACTCTAACCCTAACCCTAACCCTTACCTAACCATAAATGAAAAAGTATTTGTTTAGTTTCAGTTTTTTCAGACCATTCAGGCCGTCGTTGAAATTTTGATGACTTTTCTGGCATTTTCAAGTTAAAGTTGGGGGCCTGGGTAGCTCAGTGGTAAAGATGCTGGCTACCACCCTTGGAGTTCACTATTTTAAATCCAGGGTGTGCTGAGTGACTCCAGTCGGGTCTCCTAAGCAACCAAATTGACCCGGTTGCTAGGGAGGGTAGAGTCACATGGGGTAACCTCCTCATGGTCGCTATAATGTGGTTCTCGCTCTCGGTGGGGCACGTGGTGAGTTGAGTGTGGATGCTCCGGTTGATGGTGTGAAGCCTCCACATGCGCTATGTCTCCATGGCAACACGCTCAACAAGCCACGTGACAAGATGCACGGAGGCAGCTGAGATTCGTCCTCCACCACCCGGATTGAGGCAAGTCACTACGAGTCACTTAGATTGCATTGGGAATTGGGCATTCCAAATTGGGGAGAAAAGGGGATAAAATACAAAACAAAAACATGGTAAAAATGTGTTAAACTCTCTCTTATTGGTCGCTGAGAGCATAATCAAATAAGTCTAAATATTTCCTAAATGAACATGCAAGCATTGGGGGAAGTACAGAACTTCGTGAAAGTGGTTCTGCATAAAAATCCTCTGATCTTTCTTGCCTTTGGATTTCTAATCATTTTGACTGAAATGTACAGGAAGTGAAGTCCTGCATCCATGAGCAGCAGAGCTCCATGAAAATGGTGCTTGAAGACACACGATTGGTAACTCTCCAGAGAGAGGGCGGGGCAATTCTTGCCAGAATGAGGAAGGAGGAGTCTCGATTCGCTCAGTCTGAAGACTACAGGTATTTAACCTTATATTTGAATCTCAGCAGACTTACTGAAGACTAGAGACAGTATTTGATCATGATGTGAGTTGGGTGTAAACCCACACCTCAGCAGGTCCTATGATATTTGGACACCTGTTGGTTCCAAGTTAATCCTCTTTACTTAGTGGTTAGAGCCTTTAAAGAAACAAAGCCTTGGAGAACTCAAACTTGACAATAACAAACAAAATTTGTTTTGTAACACTTGAAAAAACTAGTTAGGTTAATTTTTTTTTACAAAATGGTGAATCTTTTAAAATATACACATTCTCTTATACATTCATATAAATTTCAACCTAATGTCTTGATGTATAAAAAATGGTCCATTGGCATTAGAGGTCGACCAATAATGGATTTTGCAGATAATGATAACTAAAGTGGTGTAAAAGCTTGATAGTTTAAAACATTTATTCATAGAATGTAAAATACTTTCAAAAATGTATCAGTCTTTCCTTAATTTGATGTGCACAGACATAGAGGCTACAAAATTAATGAAATCCCAGATGCAGTTTATTGTGCATCCAAAATCCCAGTAATATTTGATGCAGAGTGTAGGACTTTTTACTATAAACAAGCCCAAAATACAGACAGGGCACTTATTTTAAAATGACAGAGACTCTGCTCCGTGACAATGATCTATATTTAAGTATTTACTATTTTTCAAAAAGCAACTATCACCACTGAATAATCGGTAAAACCGATATATCGGTAAAATCAATATATTGGTCTACCTCTAACTTACACATTATATGTCATATACCCAGTCTTAAAGATTCATTTAACTATTTAAATAAGTATTGACTATTTTTCAAAAAGCAAGTATCACCACTGAATAATCGGTAAAACCGATATATCGGTAAAATCGATATGTTGGTCTACCTCTAACTTACACATTATGTGTCATATACCCAGTCTTAAAGATTTATTTGTGTATTTAATTAAAGTACTGAAGGCAAAACATCATTTAAAATGATAAAAACTTAAAAAGAGATGTATTAACTGTTACAGCCTTTGAAAATCTTGATGCTGAAAAACATAATATGATTTGTCATATATCCATAATCACAAATTATTTATGTTTAGCTGACACTATCTTACAAAATAGTGTGCAAAATGTTACAGGATAATAATACAGGACTTTCTTTCTTCTGCAGGGACTCTTTGAAATCTGTGACGTGTCTGTATAACCAGGTTGAAGAGGCCGTTCATAAGTTGGTGATGAAATCAAACCAGTCACTGCAACATCTCGAACATGTTCTGCTGTTGAGAGAGACAGAGGATTCACTCAACACTGTATGACATCAATTCAATCGAAGAATGCTTGTTTATAACACACATAATAACCAAAAGTCTCAATTTGCTGTTCTTTTAATGTCTAAGAGCAGTGACCATAAATACGATATATCCAGCATATCTATCCCGTGTTATGAGTTATTGCTAATGTTGTTCACAGATCAGAACGTGGTGTGATACAGAAGAACAGTCCTGGCAGAAAGACAAAGATGACACACAGAAAACTCTTCTGACAATAAAGCAGAGACTACATGATATTCAGTCTGTTCTGATTCAAACAAAGGTAACACATCTTTAGAGATTTACTCCACTAAACGAGCTCAAACCAGACCTAAAGGGGAATGGTGTTATTTCTGGAGCTTTAGTGTCACCAATCTTCCATTGGTCATTCAACCATGTGTCCCACCCCAAATCGTCCCACCCCAAACTCCCCAAAAAGTTGTATGGCTTACTTATAGTTGTCTCTGCATGTTAAACTTGGATACGCGTTTAACATTGAAAGAATTACACTCTTCACCTTTAAACTATATTCTAACCAATATATGTAGATGACTAAACATAGATTGATGGTTCATAATGTGGATGCCTCTTAGAATGAGAGAATGTGTTATCAGTCTTACGTTGTAGATTGTGTACTAAGGATTTATGTGACAGCCGAATTAAATCATCAAAAAAGTCATAAAAAATACCTGACTTTAATAGATAATAAATATGGTCTAGAAATGTGTAATCTGAACTCATAAATAATGATAAGGCGTACATTTTAATGAGATTTTTTTTCCAGGAGAGAAAAGAAAAAGGGATGTTGTTGATAAAGGAAGTGGAGAGAAAAAGCAAAGGAACACATTTTCCTGAAACGGATGCTTTTCGTCTTCAAATTACCGCTTTCAAAACCAACATGGCTGGCTTTCTCTTGAAAGCTGAGGAACGTAAATCTGATCTGGAAACATCTGTTGATCTATATCTTTTCTGTGAACAGGTTAGTCAGCAAAAATGTTTAAAAAAATATCACAATTTTTCACACTTAAATTTAAAATCTAATAAGAAAGTATTGCAAATAGGCCAATTTTTATATCATGTTGATTTGAACGAGTTAAAGTAATAAATACAGTCATATTTGGATTTAATAGGGTGAAATTATGTAAATGTTCTTTGCTTTCCAGGCCTCATCTCTGGTTAAAGAGTGCATGGAGTATTTAGAACTCGTAAAGAGCGTGAACTCTCCGATGTGTGTCAGCTTGAGCTCATTGAAGGCTTTTGAAGAGCGATTCAGAGACTTCACACCCCAACACTTTGAAGAGAAAAGTAACGCGCTTCTCGAGAGGCACCCAGACGGGATCTGGATGTGGAATGCAGTCTGGGCTCAGTGCCGAGACATCAGACAGAGACTTTCGGAAATACTGCATGCCTCTTATAGAAATCAGATGCCCCTGGGATCTCCACAAAAGGAAACCATGGTGCACGATGAAGACTCCTTAGAAGGCCCATCCAAGAGCGGAATTACCACTAACCGTTTAGACATGGACATTGATCCCCAAAGAAACCCTGCTGGCGGTCAAATGAAAAACCAAAACAGTCATGATGTGCAAAGCGATAATGAGATATTGACGCAACTCCAATTTCAACCTGAGACAAGAGGAACACAAGGGAATACCTTTTCAGGGAGTCCAAACTCAGACACAACAATGACCACAAACCCATGCAAAGAAACAACACCGACTGGTCAATATGCTCATCAAGGTTCTTCAAAAGATCTTCAACAATCATTCGAGCTCAAAGAACAAAGTCCAGCCCAAGTGTGCTTGAACAAAAGCAGTCACAATGTTTCCACATCACACAATTGCCAAACGGCAAAATTAGGGAAGTGTCTTGAAACGTACTCTCACAGCGACAGTGATCTCAGAAAAGCCGGCCGTGTCAACGAGCACGACCGCTTGCCACGTAATCAAACCCTGGTCCGCTCACATAGTGAGGGATCTTGCGTGTTATCCACCAGGAATCATATTTCAGTGAGCAAAACCAAAGCTGACGCCAAGCCTGTGGTCCATCTGAATGACCGAACATCTGTAGATTCCTGTCAAGAAGGTTTCTCACTGAGGTCTTCAAGCACAGTCAGTGATTCGGACAGAGCATCATGGGATGGACAGAGCTCTAAACTGTCTCACCAGGACAGCTTCAGTTCTAGTGCTTCTGGACTGAGCCAAAGCGAGATCAACAAGACATGCAGTGACACTAAATGGGACAACAAGGCCTTGATTTCTCCAGGAAGATCGCAGGATGAGTCGACCTCTGGGCCTGTCCTTACAGTGGACAACAGCAGTACTGTACTGTGAGTCAAACGTAGTAGTTGCGTTAAAACATCTGTACATTGCACTGTTCCGAACCCTATTGAACGGCCATGCTGTCTACGCCATACACTACAAAAAAATTGACCTAATTCACGAAACATTCGGAACCATATGAGTAAATTCTGAGTAATTTGGACCTTCCCGAAAACTTTTCGCTGGATTCATAAATGCTTTGCACTCCCCAGATTTGTTAGTAAAACGTGTGGATGTTAGTGAATTCCAAACGTTCGTGAAGAGGGGACGTGTGCACACTCATTCAATACACGCCCACAAAAACGCCATATAAGGAAGGCACCAGACTAGCTAGTTAACATCTGACCGATACGGTCTGAGATATTTCAGGTTTGCAAGCTCTACGACAATGTGCTTTTTCAATATTTTCCACATATTGTATACGCACACGCCCAAGATGTGTTTGTTTATGGATTTAACAGCATTAGCATGGGCCATACATTATCAATTGAATGTGGTAATTAACGATGCCTATACTTAAATATGAAAC
This sequence comes from Moxostoma hubbsi, assembly GCA_032164185.1. Taxonomy (NCBI): domain Eukaryota; kingdom Metazoa; phylum Chordata; class Actinopteri; order Cypriniformes; family Catostomidae; genus Moxostoma; species Moxostoma hubbsi. The sequence continues at coordinate 49,205,133 of JAVLUX010000010.1, forward strand.
ATAAATTATAGAGCTCTTATCAAACGAAAAACTGCCCAACAAGTCACGTTAGAGGGCATTCATTTGTTCGAGACAAATCAAGCACTTCTGCTGGAAAAATGATAAGCATAGAGAATATATTTTTGTCCCAACTAACGTTTGGAAAATACGAAAATTTTCACGAATCTCAAGAACGGCTTTACGAACATTTTACATACAAAGTCATTCTGCTTGTGTTTCATGAATGAGGCCTATTTTCTTAATGAGTGTTTTTGTATTGTAAAAATAAATTAAAAAGATACATTTACTTCAGCAGTTTGAAACTGAATTAGATACTAAGTCTTGTTTTCAAACAATTTAAAAACGAAAAATGTTTTGCAAGTGGAGTAAGAATAATCTCAGTGTACAATAAGCTCAATCGACAGCATTTCTGGCATAACGTTAAAATTAGTGAGAGTCTGATAAGTCGTCCAGGAAGATTAATCGGACGATATTTCGCCATTTGAAGATTTATATCAGACCATAACTGTGTCTAAAAGTGTTAACTTTCCCTTGGAGTAAATATTGCATAATATAAGTCTTTGTTATACTTGTCCATTACATGCTGTTATTAAATTGTATTTTGCTATTCGCCATTTATATCGTCCATCCTGACCTCTAGATATCGTATTAGCCACTGAAAAAAAACCATATTGGTCGAAATCTAGTTTAAATACTTAGTGTTTCAAGACTATAGCCATAAGACAAAAACAGACTGCATGTTTACATTATTTTAGTGTTAAACTAGTGTTAAACTTTTTGGTGAAAAGTTACATCCAATTTTACAACTTTGTTACAACGACCTAACACCATAAACCCTAAACTGACCATGAAAATTACGATTTAATCAACTTTAAAGCTCAAATAATACACATGTTTTAACAGAATTATTGTAAATGCTATTATAAGCTACACATTTCTGCTTTTAAACCCTCCAAACATTGTCCTAAACACCTTGATTTTAAATGCTTTTTTTGGTGGTAAACAACATCGTCACAAATGCTGTTGATTGAGCTTCGGTTCAACCTGGAATATGACTTTAAATCAAGTCTTAATATCTCATACAACTTTGCATTCTCAAGTAAATGTTGCTTGTTTTAAGGATGTTTTGATATTTTGACTGTCTGCTGTGTGTCAGACAATGCAAGAGAGATGTATTAAATATTTCTCTGTTATCCCGACAGTAAACTCCAGTGCATCATGGAGGAGTTGCTCCAAACGGAGAGGGAGTATGTAAGAGCGCTGGGGTACGTGGTGGAGCACTACATCCCAGAGCTGGAGCGTCCTGATGTTCCTCAAGATCTCAGGGGACAGAGAGGAAGCATCTTTGGAAACCTGGAGAAACTGCAAGACTTCCATGAGCATCACTTTCTGAAAGAACTGGAGCTCTGCCTGAAGGAGCCCTTCTGTGTCGGACGTTGCTTCTTAAAACATGTGAGAGCTTTGAGCAGAAGTGTGTAATTTCTGTGCCTGTAACGACAATTCCCAATGGAATTACAATCTGTTTGTTTGAGCGGCCCGATTGAGCGCAACATAACATCATTGGCAGTTGAGGAGAGAAAGCTAAAGGCCGCTAAAAGCCCCGCTGCTTTTTATAGTGTTGCTGGTGCCGTCTGTACCTCCGCAAACACGGACAGAGAAGTGATCGCAGAGTAAATTCTCTCAGGAATTATTAAATAAATGACACCATAGTCAACCGTGCATTTATATCTAGTAGGCTATAGAGGTAGACCGATATATCGGTTTTATCAAAGCTGATATTTACATTTTAGAACTTTCGGTTATCGCCAAAAATGTATGCCGATGTTTAAATTTTATTTGTATTATTCCTCCGTGTTCAGGATTCTACGGTTAGAACGGCTTGTTTTAACAGTATAACAGCGGCCTCTAGAGGTGAAATTAAAACGATCATCATTTGCAATATTCATCCATATTTTTTATTTGATTTTATTCATTTTTGGCTCCTGTTTCTTCTACACCGAGTGTATTTTGCCGATACCGATAACTAAGGTGATGGAAAAGGCCGATAAACGATTAATCAACTGATACTTTTTTAAAATCGATTAATTGAATGTTTTAAAAAAATCTTTGTTTTTCCTTACTATGATGGGCCAAAAAGATTTTTTTTAAACATTCAAATAATCGATTTTAAAAAGTATCTGCCGATTAATCGGTTATCTGCCTTTTCCATCACCTTAGTTATCGGTATCGGCAAAATGCACTATCGGTCGACCTCTAGTAGGCTGTATTGTTGCCAAAACGTTTTGCATTGTCCAGTGGAAGGCTACATTCAAAATATCTGATGGAGGGGTTTGCTCCATCATTTCAAAAAATGCTTAAGTGCAATTACAAAGAAGCCATTGAATTGATAAACGATCCATATTAATAATAACATTATTTTAATAATTATTGATTAAGATTTTTTATTTTTTTTCATTGCAATGGACATGACAGGTGTACCACTTTGGACATAGTTTTAAATAAAAAAGGAACTTTTATTAATTTTTAGAAGTTTTTGAATCACTTTCCATCAAAGTAGATATAAATGTATACTCCATGCCTATGTATATCTCCATGTATATCTTTATCAACCAAAACTTTTGAGAATATCGATATATATATATTTGTGCTTATCGGCCACGCCATCATTTGAATATTAAATTAATTTTCCGGGAAAAAAAAACAACGATATTGCAATATATACCATTACCGTGATGTAAAATTACTTTTACCATGATGTTGAATTTAGGTCATATCGCCCACCCCTAGTTGATTACCACAAAAAATAATTTCGAGGTTACGGTGAGACACTTACAATGGAAGTCAATGGGGCCAATATTTGGAGGGTTAAAAGGTAAAAATGTGAAGATTATAATTTTGTAAAAGCACTTTTATTAATTCTCCTGTTAAAACTCATGTATTATTTGAGCTGTAAAGTTGTTTTAATTGTCCTTTTTATGGTGGTTTTAGGGTTTATGGCATTACGACGTCATGGCAACAAAGTTGTAAAATTGGATATAACTTTACACATAGTGGTTTTATCATGCTAAAATCATGCTAACACACATACAGTTTACATCTTGTGGCTATTCTTTTGAAACGGTGAGAATTGTAACATTTACAGATTGTCCCCATTCCATTGACTTCCATTGCAATTGTCTCACTGAAACACAGATTTTTGTCATTTTTTAAGAAAAAGTTGAAAATACATTTTTGCAGTAATTGACATTATGCCACAAATGCTGCTTCATTGGCTAAAAAAACATTGTCTAGGTACTCGGTGCATTCACAGACTGTGCGACCATCCCCAGGGCTGGACTGGGAAGAGAAATCGACCCGGGATTTTACATAGCAACTGCCCAAAAGTTGAGCAGGGGGTGTTCGCTGTCCTTTTCTGCATAACGCGGCGGCTCGTTTTAGCTTCTCCCGATGGCCAGTCCACCCCTGATCGGCTCCAAAGTGCGCCGGCCCACCGGGAAAATGCCTGGTATGCCAGATTACCAGTCCAGCCCTGCCCATCCCTCAAAACCATCCCTCAAATTAAATATGGTGTCTCCCCTGACTAGCAGTGTAGTAATAGAAAGACACTCTTTTCAACTTTTCAACTTCAACTTTTCCAATCACATAAAGAAATAAAGCCAAACGAACACTTGACTTACCTACTGTCATGTGACATATGTTCTATTCACTTTACCATCATACATACCATCATCGCCAGTCATGGCATCCGTTACATGTTCTACTTGAATGTCCACTGATCAATAACCTTGTGTCTCTTATTCAGAAAGAAAACTTTGGTCTGTACGCTTTATACAGCAAGAACAAACCACGCTCTGAGACAATGCTCATTGAACATGGGAAAGAATTCTTTAAGGTGAGCCTGGCATTCAGACATTTCTATGTGTGACTTATGTGTCCACTATATGTACATGATTGATGTTTTAATGTGTTTACTAATTCTAATAATGGTTGTTTATGGCTTAATTGCAGCAGAAACAGCAGGTGTTGGGTGATAAGATGGATCTGTCGTCATATCTTCTGAAACCGGTCCAGCGCATCAGTAAATACAGTCTGCTGCTGCAGGACATGCTGCGTGAATGCGAGTCTGGACCACACACGGGCCGCGAGCGAGTGGAGATACAGACCGCACTCAAGATCATACAGTTTCAGCTTCGGCACGGCAATAATCTGCTCGCCATGGACGACATTCAGGAATGTGATGTGAGTGAGAGAGATTACTGAGGGCACATTATTTCAGAGAGGGCTCCATGTCAGTTTTAGTTGGAGTGACTACATGCTGGATAAAGCGTGCAGTAGGTGGTGAAAAAGTGGCCACTTGAAGCCCGTAATTAGGAACTAGATAGGTACCTTGATGATGGCTTGACAGAAAATTGCCTGAAAGTTTAAGATAGTTTAACAATGATTTTACTATAGTAATATTCTGGTACTATTTTAAAATAAGTTTCCATTAGTAAACACTGATTAATACTTTTACAGCATTTATTAATCTTTGTTAATGTTAATTTCAACATATGATTTTTAAAATCAAAAGTTATTTGTTATTTTGTTACATTAACAATTATTTTTATTATAAACTAACATTAGCAAAGATGAATAAATACCAAAAAAAAAAGTATTTTTTCATTGTTAGTTAATGATAACTAATGCATTTAGTAATGTTAACAAATGTAACCTTATAATAAAGCGCTACCATTTTTTGGTGTATAGTGATATAGTAATATCATAGTAACCATGATTGTTTTATTGCAAGGGCATGCAAAATATTTTGAAGGAACACAAAACTTATTGCGAGGGAACACAAAAGTTATTGGGAGGGAACGGCGAACTTATAGGGAGGGAACGCAAAAGTTATTGGGAGGGAACGCAAAAGTTATTGGGAGGGAACGCCAAACTTATTGGGAGGGAACGCCAAACTTATTGGGAGGGAACACAAAAGTTATTGGGAGGGAACGCCAAACTTATAGGGAGGGAACACAAAACTTATTGGGAGGGAACGCAAAAGTTATTGGGAGGGAACGCCAAATTTATTGGGAGGGAACGCCAAACTTATTGGGAGGGAACACAAAAGTTATTGGGAGGGAACGCAAAAGTTATTGGGAGGGAACGCCAAACTTATTGGGAGGGGGACGCAAAAATTATTGGGAGGGGACACAAAAGTTATTGGGTGGGAACGCAAAACTTATTGGGAGGGAACGCAAAACTTATTGGGAGGGAACACAAACTATTGGGAGGGAACACAAAACTTATTGGGAGGGAACGCCAAACTTATTGGGAGGTAACGCAAAACTTATTGGGAGGGGGGACGCAAAACTTATTGGGAGGGGACACAAAACTTATTGGGTGGGAACGCCAAACTTATTGGGAGGGAACACAAACTATTGGGAGGGAACACAAAACTTATTGGGAGGGAACGCAAAACTTATTGGGAGGGAACGCCAAACTTATTGGGAGGGAACGCAAAACTTATTGGGAGGGAACGCCAAACTTATTGGGAGGGGACGCAAAAGTTATTGGGAGGGGGACGCAAAAATTATTGGGAGGGGACACAAAAGTTATTGGGTGGGAACGCAAAACTTATTGGGAGGGAACGCAAAACTTATTGGGAGGGAACGCCAAACTTATTGGGAGGGAACACAAAACTTATTGGGAGGGAACGCCAAACTTATTGGGAGGGGACGCAAAACTTATTGGGAGGGGACACAAAAGTTATTGGGTGGGAACGCAAAACTTATTGGGAGGGAACACAAACTATTGGGAGGGAACACAAAACTTATTGGGAGGGAACACCAAACTTATCGGGAGGGAACGCCAAACTTATTGGGAGTGAACGCCAAACTTATTGGGAGGGGACGCAAAAGTTATTGGGTGGGAACGCAAAACTTATTGGGAGGGAACGCCAAACTTATTGGGAGGGAACGCCAAACTTATTGGGAGGGAACACAAACTATTGGGAGGGAACACAAAACTTATTGGGAGGGAACGCCAAACTTATTGGGAGGGAACGCAAAACTTATTGGGAGGGGACGCAAAAGTTATTGGGTGGGAACGCAAAACTTATTGGGAGGGAACGCCAAACTTATTGGGAGGGAACGCAAAACTTATTGGGAGGGGACGCAAAAGTTATTGGGTGGGAACGCAAAACTTATTGGGAGGGAACGCAAAAGTTATTGGGTGGGAACGCAAAACTTATTGGGAGGGGACGCAAAAGTTATTGGGTGGGAACGCAAAATTATTGGGAGGGAACGCAAAACTTATTGGGTGGGAACGCAAAAGTTATTGGGTGGGAACGCAAAACTTCCCTATTGCGAGGGAACAATCAGGTCTATTTCAGAAAACAAATTCCCGCCCTGTCCTCTTAGGGTCTCTGTAGAAAACGAATCCAATCAGTTAGCAAATATATAGCACACGAAGTCAGAACAGTGTGAAGGTTTTTGAGAAGTTTTGTGGCTGTAGCTTTAAAGCTCTAGGAGGAGATACTGTACAATTTATATTATTGATCTTATTGAAACTTAGTCAAGCCAACATAATATTACAGGAAACATGCAGTACTAACAGAACGACAAGTGCTTCAAACAATAGTATGTTATGTTCTTCACTACCAGTGTTGGGTAAGTTTCTCAAAAAATGTAATTCACTACAAATTACTCATCTTCAAAAAGTAATCACATTACTAATTACTTTTAAGTAACTTTCTAAAAATACTTTTCAGGTCACTTAAAATGTGCTCAAAGTAGTCACATTTAAATTATCTGCTAAAAAAATGTATTAGGTAAAACCAACAAAGTTGTTTTTAAGGATTATAAATATAGTAGGCTAACAATTGCACATAACCATGTTTTACAGTGTAGCTACAGAGTTTGTCATTTTATTGTTTTTATCAACTTGAACATGAACATTCATGGGTTATTTTGTGTAATAAAAATTACGTTAGCTGAACTAGAGAGGACATTTTTATATAACTGTTTGGTCAAGTGTGAAGTGAAGGCGAGTGTAGCCCACATCATACAGTGTCTGTAATTACAAAGCAAAATACCTTTATATTTATTTGCCTTTATTTTAAGGTGCATATTTTAAGATGCTTTAAAAACAAACTCAGTGGGCAGAGAGGATAAAAGATAATTATTACACTTTCTCCACCAGCACATCAAGTCAAATTTATGTTTAGATGGAGAATAACCATGACATGAAATGACAAAACCAAAAATCCACAAACTGCAAAACAAAAATCATCTTAGAAACACTTATAGACAAATCATTCTTAAATAATATGGGTGATTTGGTACAACAAATTATGACATACGGTTTTAAGAGTGAATTGAAGTCTTCTTGTAGATGTTGAGACAAATGTGGACTTTGTTTTGGATATTGTTTGAAAGCTTAGAAGCTCTACTTTACAATGCATGTATGCATTTGACCAAAACTGAACAAGTGCTTTGAAATTTTCAAAAGTGACATTTTCAGACAAATCACAAGTGTTGCATTTTGATCATTTATTAAAGAAAATTGCACTGTACATATTACTGCAATCAATAAAAACATCAAACTCATCAAATGTTCATGTGCCATATGTTGTTGGAAAGCCCTCAAATAGTAGAATACAACCAGTCTAATTGTTTTACTCACAGACAAAAATATAGTGAGTAACAGCTAAATATATGTCTTTGACAATTATGTTGGTGTTAGTGCTTACGTATATGCCGTGTTTTTGCTTGTAACTTCATATAAATGGAACATAAAATATCACATACTATTACATAGAGGCAATTATCTTTCAAACGGCACTCGCACAAGTTAATCGGATGCATTAATCATTAGATAATCTATACGAAGCACAGTGTTACATATGACCACCAGGAGATGGCACCAAATACATGACACAGACTCAATTATGACGCAAATGACACAGAATGAAACTCAATGCAAAATGCAAACCTTTAGTCATTGTTGTGTTTGCATGTGCCAAATTTTTGGCTACATTTTTGTATTTATTTTTTTTGCATGATTATTCAGCAGTTTCTTAGGCTGAGAGTCTCCGGATGTATCATAATCTGTATCATTAAACAATTCTAAATATTTTCTTTACAATGATACCAAACACTTGACCCTCCTTGTTTTTTTTTTTTTTTGTTTTTTTTTGTCAAGATATAAGCCTTGAGTTTTGGGTATGCAACTGAAATGGGAAATCTTAGAAAACACCTTCAGAACGTCATGGTTACTGTTGTAACCTCCGTTCCCCGAGGGAAGGAATGAGACATTGTGTCGAATGAAGTGACACAAGGGGTCTTCCTGGGACACCAAACGTACCTCTGAACATGAGAAAAGGCCAGTGTCAAGTTGGCAGACAAAATTTTCATGCCCCGTCCCAGTCATACAGGTATAAAGCAGCCGCTGCCTTTTCTCTCAATATGTCTCTCACATAGCACGTGAAGAGGCTGGGGCTATCTTAAAGCTATGAAATGTGTTGGGGACGGCAGTCTTTCCTGGTCCTATTTTTCAGGGGGAAAAGACCCTGCGGAGGCCACATCCTGCCCAGTCTAGGGGGAGGTAACATTTGGCAAATACACCACAAGGGTTGTGAAGCCATACATGGGAAATGGCACGGTGGTAAATCCAGCCTAATGAGAGGGAAGCTCTACAAGCACGGCAACCGGGGCAGCGGGGCTGCCCAAGGGAAATGCGGGTCCACTGACAGGGGGACCATACCAAGGGAAATACATCACAGGGAGTTTGCCTAAAAAGGGAACTAAGCCCGTGGAGCCCGACCCTAGTACAGAGCACCTGTGACTCGTAGTTGGTCTGGCTGCGAATTGCTCCGTGGCAAACCTGGGATAGAAGGCAAACTGCATCAACTTGGTGAAGGGCGCTGTGTGCAATCCTTGCAGGGGGCGTGTAGGGGCATGTCTGTCCCTAGAGGAGCTCCTGTCAGGGAGTACCAGAGCAGGCAGTGGGAGTTCTCTTAGGAGGCAAAGAGATCTATCTGTGCCTTGCCGAATTGGTCCAATATCAGCTGGACCACCTGGACCACCGGGGGTTCCGCTGGGCGAAACCACGCCGCCTTGGCAATTTATGTATGCAACTGTCGTGTTGCTGTCTGAACGGATCAAGACGTGCTTGCCCCGGATTAGTGGGAGAAACCTCCGTAGGGCAAGAGATACAGTCAACAACTCTAGGCAGTTGATGTGCCAATGCTCGCTGCCCCGCTTCCCTTTATACCCGTATGTCCGGGACGGGGCATGCAAATTCTTTCTGCCAACTTGACTTTAGCCTTTTCTCAGGTTCAGAGGTACGTTTGGTGTCCCAGGCAGACCCCTTGTGTCACTTCAATCGACACAATGTCGAGTGAGTGACAGAAGGGGAACTTAAAGGGTTAAGGTAAATAGATGCAAGTAGACTTAACTCAGATTTGTGTTATGAACACTTCAAATCTTAAGTCTGTGGATTTTAAAGAAAGATCAGTTCAAGGAACAGATACTAGCCCAAAACTTGACATTTCAAGTAATGTTTGAGACAACTTGATTTTTCCAGTAATGACAAAATCAGGGTTTACAGTGAAAGGGGGCCGCTCACACAGGACATGTTCTTGTGTTCAAAAACTGAGACATAGACATGTTTTCAGAATTTTACTGTTTTTAACTTGACATAGCATCGTAAAACCTTCAAAATCAGTCATAAAAACAGTCCGGATACATGCGTGCTGTGTTAACAGCCTCTGTAATCATCTTTGTTGTTTTGTTTTATGTCTTAACAGGTGAATCTGAAGGAACAAGGGCAGCTCATTCGCCAGGATGAGTTCCTGTTGACCTTCAGGAAAAAGAAATGTTACCGTCACATTTTTCTCTTCCAAGATCTCATACTCTTCAGCAAGACCAGGAGAACTGATGTCGGGAATGACACATACATCTACAAACAATCCTTCAAGGTAAACGCCTACGTGTGAAACAGCAGTTTATAGGTCAAAATTGTGTTAATTTTATTTCTCTTAGTCTTTTCTGATTCTGTCTGAGTTTATGTTTCTCTGATATTTTTTGTTTTCTCTAAAAAACAAGGGGCAAAACATGACATTTTTGTCTTCTTGCTGGCTAACAATTAGCATGTGGTACTAATCTTGGCCACCACTATCAGTAAGCCTGAAATCTTATTCTTACAAGGTGACAACTGACAATGGCTGGGTTTCCCGAAGCATTAAGTAAAACTTTAATAGCACTTATAGGGTTAGTTCAACCAAAAATTACATTTATCCCATAATTTACTCACCCTCAAGCCATCTTAGGTGTATATGACTTTCTTCTTTCAGCCAAACACAATAAGAGTTATATTACTAAATATCCTGTTCTTCCAAGCATTATAATGGGAGTGACTGGTACCTTAGATTTTGAAACCCAATAAAGCGCATCCATCCATCCATCATAGTAATCCATATGGCTCCAGGGGGTTAACAAAGGCCTTCTGAAGTGAAGTGATGCTTCACATCAGGGCGTAACACCCAGATGTGTCTTACTGGGCGTGTTGACCCGAGGGTGGCAGCCCAGTCGAGTCTTCCGCGTCAGACGCCGGAACACTCTCCGATGCAGCAGCGAGCTCATCTTCCAGCTCAGGGGACTCAAGAGGATAGGCAGACTGGCCGTGAGGCGAGCCGCTGTCACCCCGAGCCCGGGCAGAAGTCAACGAGCGTGTCGGTGTTGGGTACATTGGGGCGGCTGGAGTGGTATTCCTTTTTAGGAAGGAAAGCCGCGACCGCAACGTTGCCATGGTAAGGTTCTCACAGTGAGAACACGAACCATCCACAAATGCTGCCTCGGTGTGATCACGGCCCAGACACACGAGGCAGCGCCTGAGACCGTCAGCAGTGGAGAGAACTCGACCGCATCCAGGAACTACACAGGGGCTGAAGGGCATCTTTATAAAGACACCGCTCAACACTGCTGTGTATTGCTCTTTTAGAGCAGTGATTCCCAACCCCCGGTCCCCGGACCGGTGCCGGTCCGTGGACCCGTTAGTACCGGGCCTTGAAATATTCCCAGAATAATTTTTTATTTTTTTTTATAACAATAATAATTGTCTTTTTTAAATGCTTTTTAAAGTGATATGAGTCTTACATGTCATGTTATTTAATCCAAAACATAAACAATAAATAGATTAAAATGTGTTTCTTTGAGCGCCTTGCGATTGCTTAGCAACGCGTCGTATCTGAACGGACTGCAAAAAAAGCGCGGTGCACCTGAAGTGACAGAGAAGTATGTGGAGAGATGAGCGGGCCTCAGCAAACTCCAATGGCTAATTTCATTGTGGACAGTTCTGGTAAAAGGAAAGGCGATGACCAACTCGAAAATAGCGAGAGAGAGAGAGAGAAAAAAAGTCAAGCTTCAATCGTAAATACAATACCTCACACATTAGGTATGGATTTATGACAACAGGCGATTCCGTGGCGCCAAATCCGTTGTGTGTTATTTGTAGTGAAAAACTCTGCAATGAAGCCGTCAAAACTTCAGCGGCACTTAAACACCAAACACCCAACTCTCAAAGACAAAACGGAGAAGTTTTTCGAAAGAAAGAAACGTGAGTTGGACGCTCAGCGGCAAGTTTTGATATCCTCAACATCAGTAAACTTTGCTGCAACTAAGGCGTCATATCTGGTTGCTCACCGAATAGCTAAAGCTAAAAAAAAAACTTGCCACCATATTAATTTATTTCACTTTAAAACAAAAAATTTATTTAAAATAAAGTTTTCGAAATGGATGACTTGGACTGAATTATTAAGAAAAGCAGCCAATTAGTGTCCAACATAGATGGGAACTCCTTCAATACTGTTAAAAAGCATCCCAGGGTGATACTTCGAGCAGTTGGTTGAGAAAATGTCAAGAGTACATGTCAAATTCTAGGCAAAGGTTGGCCACTTTGAAGATGCTAATATGTAACACAGTTTTGATTGATTTTGGATTTTTTTATTTTTTTGTCACAACATAATTCCCATTGTTCCTCTGTTATTCCATAGTTTTAATGACATTACTATTATTCTAAAATGTGAAAAACATTTTTTATAATAAACAATAAGTGATCCTAAACTTTTGATCAGTAGTGTATATATACGTATATATACCCCCTGGTCATTACTGATGTAAAAAACAGCACTATCACTATTTGAAAAAAGTCATTTTTTATCGAATCTAGACAAACCCCATTTCCAGCAGCCATCACTCCAACACTTGCCATTATATCAAACAGTTGAAAACTATTTGGTTCATTAAAATTTAATTTAACTGTTTTACATGTTCCAATATGTTCCAAATCCAAACGATGCATCTTAAAGTTGAGGCATTAAAATTGACAACTGGTCCCTGGATTTTTTTTTATGAATATGCTGGTCCCTGGCACAAAAAAGGTTGGGAACCCCTGTTTTAGAGAACTCTTTTACAAAATTCTCTTTTAGACAGCTCTGTCGAAGCACCCAAGGGCAAAGCTGCATTGCCATGCAGAGAAGGAGAAAGCCGCTGATATGTGGCGTAGATCCAACCGCATACACTCAGAGCTGAGAGGAAACAGACTGTGACTCGCAGCTCGCTGCTCACACAACCGGTCGGCTCCGAAGAAAATGTCTGAATGAACAGACGCATTTCCCTGCCTTTATACCCGTATGTCCGGAGGCGGGACATGCAAATTCTGTCTGCCAATTTCTCATTGGCCTTTTCTCGAGTTCAGAGATGCGCGAGGCTCTCAAGAGAGACCCCTAGTGTCGCTTCTTCGACACAATGTCAAAGTGAGTGTTAGGAATAAACTTGGATCTCGTTGTAGTCTAGAATACAACACAGTGCCTCTGAAGACTTCATGAAGGGAGGAGAAAGAACGACAACACACAGAGTGCTTCAAGTGACAGCAAAGGCTCGTATGACTAAGGAGGGGAAACTGGGTACACCGGAGAGATAAAGAAACATGACCATATACTAATGACCCAGGCGTCTCGTATCTTATAGATCTGACCTATTCAACTCATGAAGACTTGGAAAGAGGAACTAGAAAAGAGGAATGGACAGAAATTGCTAGCTGTCTTGCATGCCAACGGCCATGGGGTGCCTCTGGGGTCAACTGAGCACACATGTACATACAGAGCAGAAACAAAGCACAAAAGTAGAAGTCAGTATATATGATTTCATATTTCTTACAGTGAGCATCAGACGGGGAACTAAAATATTCAGAGAGATAAAAAGAGGACATTTTCAGGGTTTTTTTTTTTTACCTAGTGATTTTGTTTTTCACTTTGCGGTTCAGGGCTTCTGTATTTCTGTTCTTCCTTCACTGTAAAAAAACAAACAAAATGTGTGCAATTTTGGTAAATATTACGAACACAAAAATTTATGTTCGTAACAAAAATTTATTTGGAAAATTGTGCAATGATGGTTTCACAACAAGACCAGAAAGGTCAATTTTGAGTTCATGTTGACTTTAAGCTTTTATTTCTCTTTGATCTTAGTCTTAAAAATGAAACAAGATTTTAGAGTTGAACCATGAATCAAAACCATTTGATTTAAATGTTATCACATGCAGCACAATTTTAGATTTCAGTTTTTCTGTTTGTCTGATTATGTTTACCATCTCTTCTCTCCTGTCTCAGACGTCAGACATCGGTATGACACATAATTTTGGTGACAGCGGTTTGTGTTTTGAGATCTGGTTTCGAAGAAGGAAGTCACAGGACACGTATGTGCTTCAGGCACAAAGTCGAGACGTAAAGGAGAACTGGACCAAAGACCTGCAAAGAATTCTGTGGGAACAAGCCATTCACAACAGAGGTAAACAGATGTTTTCATAAGGTGAAATCATGAAATATTATTACCTTATGGCCACACACAGAGTTCAGTTATTCACAACCACATGTTACTAAATTCTAGTAAAATTCTAGTAAAATCGAAATAGTTGCTCGACTTTAGTGTGCAGTGTTAAAAAACATTACGGGGGTGGGGGATGGGGGATACATCCCCCCCAATTTTTAGATTTTTTTTTTTTTTTTTTTAAACTTATTATTATTATTATTATATAAAACGTCCGATGTAGCATAACCTGAGTTACATTTGCTTATTTGTCTACTTTGACAACCATCTTGAGGCTACCAGCATTGGTCCACTATAGTCCGCTATTCAATGCCCCATTCTTGGTCCCCCCCCCCCACTTAATAAATCTCTCCTGCGCCACTGGTTTTACCCATTAATCTGTGCTGATAGCTGCTTTTTGGAACTATTGGTTATCAACCTTTTCCACCACCTTAGTTATTGGTATCGGCTAAATCCACTATCTGTCATTTCGCTGTCTGACTGGGGGGCGCAGAGAACATTTAGGTGGGGCAATGCCCCCTCTGTGCACACTTAGACCCGGCCATGGTTATCACGATGTCAGCCATTGCACAATCAAGATTGACTCGTTTTAGGAGATTCACTCCCTTTGTAGTTATCACTCCCAGAAGTTTGTAGCGTGTACGGTGTCTATAAGCACCAACTCGCTTTATCATATTGAGGATGGCATTAATGATGGATGGTGTCAGCCTCTGTCATCTCATCATTATGTTTATGAAAACTAAACCGTGAACACCTTAGAAACTATCATCAGGAGCCAAAAATTGTCTATGCGTTACATGTATTGACCCTGCAAGATTTATAACGTGCTGTAAAGTGATGTCATGGTTGAATGTGGTAAGATATGACAAGAAATGATGAATTACAGCATGCTCAACTCGTGTATCCATAACACAGCTGCATTCATTATTCTCTTTATCCACTCAAAGCCTCTGTCTTTCAAACCCATTTCCAGTTTACACTACTCTTGTTTTCCTTTATTTATTTTTTAGGATTCCAAAGAATTGCATTTTTATGCCTGTTAAGCAATCGTAAAATAATTAAGAACATCATATCCATAATGTTCCCGTTATGCTGTTTCTTCTGAACTCTACCTTTAAAAAACGAATAAGCTTATGTTGGATTTGTATTTGTTAGCAAAGAAGTTGATATTTCGAGAGCAGGATGGCCGATTTAACAACATTTAATAACTTAACAACAGCAAATCGGATGTATACAACATTTTTAAAGTAAAACAAACACTTATTTTATGCAATATTTACTTTAATATTTACTAAAAATTAAACTAATTGAACTAACGACTAAACAAAACTAAACTAATTGAAACTTAAACTAAAATACTTTGTCCTAAGTCCAAAACTAACTAAAATAAAAATGACCTTGAATTAATTTTAGGCAGTGAAAATATCGAAAATATAATATAGAAAATATCTACAAATTATTTTGAATACATTTTTACATTGTCTCATGCACATTCACACCATATATCACCATATGTAACATTTACAAACATTAAGTCCATTTTTACTTTTTATAACCTTGAAAAGATTTACCTCAAATTTCTCATTTTCTTTACCATTGCTTTTCTGACTCTACCACACATCCCGTTGTAAAATCATCCATTTAAAAACAAAGATCATATTAGTCATTATTTTTAACCATTTACATTTAGGAAATACAGATGAATACAATGGAGATCAAGCTTATCTGTCCCACTTTACCCACTTTACCAACATTAGACGGAGGTAACTAAGACTGCCCTGAGATATTTAATTACATTAGACATTTAAAATAAAGTCAGTAAACGCTTTCGGCAGACATGAAATAGTAAAACTAAAATAAAAACAAACTAAAACTAGAAAACACTGAGAAAACTAAAACTATGAGACAAAGTGTGAAAACGAATGAAAACTAAACTACATTGAAATGACAAATTGAGTATAAAACTGTAATAATAACTAAATGAAATATCCAAAACTACTGCATTATACCCTTATGATGTCACTAAGGGGCGGGCTTTTGTTAGTTAAAGGGATATTGAAAAAGACTTACAGGATGGAAAGTAGGAAAACAAAAAAAAAAACATGTTTTGTCTGAAACATTTGGATTGGAAAAACGTGGAAGATTTTGCTCAAACCGAAGTAGAGAAATTATTTAAAATAAAAGTAATATTGCGATAAGATATAGGCTTAAAATCTAATAAAGGCACATGAAATATACAGCATAGTATGTAACTATGAATCACATAAAACAGTGTACTGGTCGTCTAGAGATTGTTTGTTGTAACGGGACGTGATGTTCAGTGTACTAAAGATCTGTGTTGATGTTCATATAGACGTCCGTATGCAGGAGAGAGTGTTCATGGGTATCGGACACAAACCCTTCATGGATATCCAGCCCAGCGAGATGGCCATTAATGACCGAGCTATCAACTGTGTTCTGACCGGACGAGGTAAAACACCTGTAATCAATAAATTAAACATAACCAACACTTGGGATAACTATACCTTTAAATGTGATTTTCTTGGGCATCCTAGGTGGGGTTCCTGTCCTTCGGTTAAATTCTGTTGGCTCGACCAGCTGTACATCATCCTCTGCGAGCCATTCCTCTTCCTCCTCTGGGTGGGGCTCCCCACCACCTGTGGGCCATCTGATTGGTCAAAGCAGTGGAGCTCTTGAACGGTTTGGACAGGGAACCTCAGGAATCCTGGAGGAATATGATTTAGACCAGGAGAGTGGAAACCACAGTGTACTAGGTATCTCCTTCTTCTCAATGCTTCTTACCAAAGTAGTCTTCATGCAAAATATCAGAAGTGATGTCTGGTTTGGAATGCTCTTAACTTTGTGGTCAATAGACCGTATTTGGAGAAAACTGCATATTTATTATGATGCGAGCAAAATCAAGACTACATTTTCGATAATTGCTAGAATTACAATTTTGGGGAGAAAATTCGAGTTTTAGATATAAGGACAATTCTTACAGTAAGTTGTGAACTCCTTGGTTACGTCAATGTCTTTGTCTAATGGAATTTTCTCCCCAATTTGTAACGCCCAATTCCCAATGCGCTCCAAGTCCTCATGGTGGCGCAGTGACTTGCCTCAATCCGGGTGGCGGAGGACGAATCTCAGTTGCCTCCGCATGTGAGACCGTCAATCCACGCATCTTATCATGTGGCTTGTTGAGCACGTTACCGGAGACCTAGTGCGTGTGGAGGCATCACGCTATTCTCGGCGGCATCCACGCACAACTCACCACACGCCCCACCGAGAGCGAGAACCACATTATAGCGACCACGAGGAGGTTACCCCATGTGTCTGGCGGCAGGCTTTTCCCTGCCTCTCTAGAGCTGTGGAGGGGGACAAGGGGAGGGAAAAATAAAAACTATAAAAGAGGAAAGGGAAAAGGCAGAGCAACAGTGAGAGAGAGAGAGAAAAAAACACAAAACATAAATGCACACATGGCAGCTCTCGAACTGTCGCATCCTGCTGCACTTATCCCTCTCCTCGGCTGAGTAGCCTGATTGAGGGCCGGGTATCTTATCACGTGACTCGTTGTGCATGACACTGCGGGGACTCACAGCATGTGGTGGCTCATGCTACTCTCCACGATCCACACACAACTCACCACACGCCCCATTGAGAGCGAGAACCACTAATCACCACCACGAGGAGGTTACCCCATGTGACTCTACCCTCCCTAGCAACCGGGCCAATTTGGTTGCTAAGGAGACCTGACTGGAGACACTCAGCACGCCCTGGATTCAAGCTCGTGACTCCAGCAGTGATAGTCAGCGTCAATACTCGCTGAGATACCCAGACCCCATTCTAAATATTTTTGAGTAAATGGGACTTATGAAAAATGAACAGAAGAAATTTCTGTTTTGTACAAAATTGATTGTTTTGTTGTGTTCTTTTTCAGTTGAGAGTTCAGAATCATCTGGAGAAAGTGTTAGTTGCTTCAGCAATTCTGGCCACAGCTGCCAATCTGTGATCGGAGGAGACGCTGAACATGCCCCATCTGAGGTGCCCGTCATTGTTGCCTGTCACAGAACATTTTATACCAAAGAAAAAGTTTTTTTTATTATATATATTTTACAGTTATTCATTCGTATTATTAAGATCCTGACATATTCTCGTTATTAATATTTTCATTTACTCTTTGTTCTGTCACAGGTTCAAGGGAAAACCTTCATTGGAAAGTCAACAGAAGTATAGCCCATCATGAATATTTATTCTGTAATATCTCCATACACCTTTTTATGTCATCATTCATCATGCATGTGGACCACTATGAATCCTGTGAAACTGTAAATAAAGCTTGTTTTAATTTATTTATTTCAGTGTGAGTGTATAACATTGGTTCATGGAACTAACTTTTCATTTTTAAGCTTACAAAATCCTTATTTGTTTCCAAGTAGGTGTGTTGTACAGGTGAAACCTCATACAAATGTGTAATCTGTTTAAAATGTGTTTTATCTGTAGAAAAGCGCTTTGTTCAAATATAAAAAATAAATAAACTAAGAATAATCTGCAATGAGAATTATACATTTTCTGGTCTGCAGAAAAGAGGAAAAAATATTAATATTCAAATTCTTCTATTATGTTAAAGTAAAAAAAAAGGACACAGTTAGAAAAGTGACGGACTAGATTACACATAATATTGCAAATGATAGTAATTCTATTTAATAATATCCTGTTAAAAACATACACAATATGTTCTTGAATTGACTTGTCCTTCCCTGACATATAGCGCAGATGTGTTTAGTTAATGATACACCAGTGATTCACAAATTACAGTCAGGGAAAACATGAATACGTCATGATTGCAAAATTGAGGTTGAATCATCTTGTCATACATAGTAAACACTTTAGAGGCTTATGATGCTACTCTATCTATCTATCTATCTATCTATCTATCTATCTATCTATCTATCTATCTATCTATCTATCTATCTATCTATCATCTGTCTGTCTGCCTCTCTATTTGTCTGTCTGTCTACAGTATCTCACAAAAGTGAGTACACCCCTCACATTTTTGCCTGTCAGTGCTCAGACCATACGCCGCACACTGCATCAAATTGGTCTGCATGGCTGTCGTCCCAGAAGGAAGCCTCTTCTAAAGATGATGCACAACAAAAGCCTGTAAACAGTTTACTGAAGACAAGCAAACTAAGGACATGGATTACTGGAACCATGTCCTGTGGTCTGATGAGACCAAGATAAACTTATTTTTCTTCAGATGGTGTCAAGCATGTGTGGCGGAAACCAGGTGAGGAGTACAAAGAAAAGTGTGTTTTGCCTACAGTCAAGCATGGTGGTGGGAGTGTCATGGTCTGGGGCTGCATGAGTGCTACTGGCACTGGGGAGCTACAGTTCATTGAGGGCATGAATGCCAACATGTACTGTGACATACTGAAGCAGAGCATGATCCCCTCCCTTCGGACACTGGGCCGCAGTGCAGTATTCCAGCATGATAACGACCCCAAACACACCTCCAACATGACCACTGCCTTGTAAAAGAAGCTGAGGGTGAAGGTGATGGACTGGCCAAGCATGTCTCTAGCATCTGTGGGGCATCCTCAAATGGAAGGTGGAGGAGCACAAGGTCTCTAACCAGCTCCGTGATGTCATCATGGAGGAGTGGAAGAGGACTCCAGTGGCAACCTGTGAAGCTCTGGTGAACTCCATGCCCAAGAGGGTTAAAGCAGTGCTGGAAAATAATGGTGGCCACACAAAATATTGACACTTTGGGCCCAATTTGGACATTTTCACTTAGGGGTGTACTCACTTTTGTTGCCAGCGGTTTAGACATTAAAAGCTGTGTGTTGAGTTATTTTGAGGGGACAGCAAATTTACGCTGTTATACAAGCTGTACACTCACTACTTTACATTGCAGCAAAGTGTCATCTATCTATCTATCTATCTATCTATCTATCTATCTATCTATCTATCTATCTATCTATCTATCTATCTATCTATCTATCTATCTTTTTTTAATCTTGCATTAAGGGATTTGAAAGTTACAAGTTTGAAGTGAAAGTTATGCAAGATTTGATCACCAAAGACTGAAAGTATTGACTTGGTGCATTTGATTTGCAAGGTACAGACTATAATAGATATCAATGCTTGGTTGTATTCACTGTATTTATGCAGTATAAATCTTGCAATGGGAAATTGTTTGAATGTCTATTTTATTGTGTTGTTGCATATAAGATTTGCCTAAATCCTGTTTGCTAAATATTTGAGTGTCTAAATTATAGATGTCTGATATGAGTAGTTCACTGCTCTTTGAAATGACAAATAAGAGACAGACAAATGGAAGATGCAATTATGCAAATGAAATACAAGCTAGTCAAATGTCAGCCCCTGCAGAGAAATTGAGCATTCCCTCAGAAATGCAACAAATCAGATTCACGAAAAGGAAGTCTTACAGAGAAAGGCCTAGAGATGTATAACCAGGAAGCAAAGAAGCATGAGAAAGCCTTTAGCAAATCTTACGACTCCTGGAACAGATAGCTAAGGAAACTAGGTAAAAATGTAAAATTTTCTGCTCATGTGAAGATCTAGACCAAATCCAAAGAGGCATTCAAAGCAAACAAGATATAGTTAGTCAGTGTTATGTCCCTTTGCTGCGCAATCATACTACAACACCAGAGATTGTTAACAGAATGGATACCTGTACCACACTGACCACAGAAATCTGTGATTTGGTGAGCAAAAGAATGGAAACCTTTGTTGATAACCATAATGAAGAAACCATGAAGAGAGAGTGAGACAAGTACTAAACAAAGACGAGTATGAATCTATCTTTGGTGGTACAAAGACGGTACGACATGGTCATGTCAGAGTCATCCCAAAGTACAGAGAATAAGTTAAAGACTCCTCCAAGGCTTCCAGTAAGCGAGCTGATGCAGAAGCAGAATTTGCAGCCAAAGTAGAGCAAGCAAAGGCCATGCAAAAAATCTATGATCAGCAAGCGAGACTACTCAAGATGGAGACTGACTGGAAGCTGAATGTAGCAAGAATGCAAGCAGAAATTAAACAGAGAGAAACAGAGATGTGCCTAAGACTTGAGGAGGAGAGAACAAAGCTGCAGATTCTACAAGAGTATAAGAAAGTCAAAGCAGCCACAGCTCGTGTTAAGGCATACAGCGATTCTGAGGGCAATCTTGAAGATCATGAGGAGGGAGGTGAAAATGCAACTGAGTTCAGTGCAAAGGAGGCTGACAACAGATTCCAGCTAAATCCTGAGGCAGAGTCATTCCATCCTTGGCAAGCATCTCCAGAGGTACAGATGACTCAAGTGATTGCGAGCTTAGCTCAAGCATTAGTAAATTCCTTAAGTATAAGTTGACTACTTGTCCCAGAACCAACAACTTTCACTGCTTATCCTCTAAAGTTCATTGGAAAGTGTCCTTCACAGCACTTATTGATTGCAAATTAATTCCAGCAAGCGAGAAGATGATCTACTTGAAAAACTGTCCCATTTTTCCCATTTTCGAGGACTTCAAGGTGGAAATTACATTAAAATGCAGCAAGCCTATTCTTGTGACTTCATTCCTGTTGACAAGTCTTATATATCAACCAAAAAGAATGTATTGGAATGGCCTCACCTCAAGCACATAGCCAACGAGCTGTCGCCACTCCAGAGCTGTGAAATAGGGTCATTGATCGGAAATGATAGTCCTTCAGCATTGGCTCCCTTAAAGGTCATTATTGGCAGTGAAAATGAGCCTTTTCCACAGAAAACAGAGCTTGGCTGGAGCATCATAGGCCTTTGCAATCCCCATCTGGACAGACAAGGAGGCCAAAGCTTTGTTCACCGAGTCTCAGTGAAGGAAATTGGCTATTGATGTCTTAAAGGTACTGGAGTTGAACTTCAATGAGAGGAATTATGAGGACAAACATGTGTACCAAGAGGATGTTCACTTCATAAGTCTTCTTAGCGACAAGATCGAGCATAAAGATGAAGGACATTATCAATTGCCTCTTCCCTTCAAGAGCAGTAGTCCTCCTTCACTTCCTAATAACAAGAAACTGCACGACTGCATCACCTAAAGAAGAGGCTGAAGACCAACCAACAGTATTATGATAGTTATAAGGCTTTCATGGAAGAAATATTTAGTAAGGGAGATGTAGAGCCAACCCCTATAACATCTGATGGAAAAACAGCATGGTACATACCACATCATTTCTCTTAATGGTACTCTTCTCACTGGCCCAGATTTGATCAGCTCCTTGGTGGGAGTAGTTTGCCGGTTCAGAAAAGAAGCTGTTGGTGTGACATTGAAAAGATGTTCCATCAGTTTTGAAGCGGAAGGACTCCACAGTGTCAACTGGATAGTCACACAGGATGATGGGGGTGGGTGGGCCTGGGTTCTTTCTGAAATGTACGACCATCTCCACTGTCTTCACAGCATTGAGCTTGAAGTTGTTCTGACTGCACCAGGTCACCAGATGATCAATCTCCTGCCTTTAGGCAAACTCAGCCCCACCAAGGATGAGCCCAATGAGGGTGTTGTCATCCGCAAACTTCAGGAGCTTGACAGACTGGTGACTGGAGGTGCAGCTGTTAGCGTACATGGAGAAAAGTAGAGGGGAAGAACACTGCCTTGAGGGGAACCAGTGCTGATTGTCCGGGAGTCAGAGACATGTTTTCCTAGCCTCATGTGCAGCCTCATATCAGTCAGGAAGCCTGTGATCCACCTGCATGTTTAGTCAGGCACACTCAGCTGGGAGAACTTGTCCTGCAGCAGAGCCGGGATGATGGTGTTGACGGCGGAACTTAAATCCACAAACAAGATCCTGACGTAAATTCCTTCACTCCAGGTGCTGGAGGATGAAGTGGAGGGCCATGTTAACTGAATTGTCAACTGACCTGTTAGCTTTGTAGGCAAACTGCAGGAGGTCCAGGAGAGGATCGGTGATGGCTTTGAGGTGGGACAGCACAAGGCGCTCAGCACAAGGAGGTCAGGGCAACAGATCTGAAGTCATTAAGTCCTGTGGTCCTTGTTTTTTGGGGACGGGAAGGATGGTGGAGGTCTTGAAGCAGCTGGCACATGGCATGTCTCCAGTGAGGTGTTAAAGATGTCTGTGAACACCAGAGACAGCTTATCAGCACATTCCTTCAAGACCTGGTGGATGGAGAGACAGAGTCTGGTCCGGCTGCTTTGCATTCATTTCAAAATGCTACAGTCTTCATGTACACTGATGAGCCAAAACATTATGACCACCCACCTAAAATGCTGTTGGTCCTCCGTGTGCCACCAAGCACTGACCCGTCAAGGTATGAACTCTAATAGACCCCTTAAGGTGTCCTGTGTTATCTGGCACCAAAACATTAGCAGCAGATCCTTCAAATCCTGTAATTTGTGAGGTGGAACCCCCGTGGATCAGACTTGTTGGTCCAGCACATCCCATAGATGCTCAATCGGATTGAGATCTGGGGAATTTGGAGGCTGGGACAACACCTTGAATGCTTCATTATGTTCCTCAAACCATTCCCGAACAATGTGTGCAGT